>VZSF01006449.1:213829-297397 GCA_013398295.1 Chionis minor
CGGGCGCTGAGGGGGGGGGAACCCCGCGTCCCTGGAGAAGCGTGAGCGGCGAGCCGGCGGCGTTGGGGAGCTGCGCGCTATTTTCAAAGGCCGGGCGGGCAGCGCGGGTCGCGGCAGCCCCGGCTTCCCCTCAGAGCGGCGGAGTCGCCGGGCGGAGACTCTGGCAGCCGGAGGGCAACGGCAATGCCGGAGGTTCCTTCCGAAAACCCCGTGGTTCGTAGCCCCTCCCGCAGCGGCACGCACGGAACCCGAGCCGAGGTCCGGAGCCGGGGCAGCTCCCGGCCTCACCGCGGCCGCTGCCGCCGCTGCCCATCGAGCCGGTGGTCGCGCGGGACGGGACGGGACGGGACCGGCATCCCGCCCGGTCCCCGCGGCGCCTCCCCGGGCCGGGAGGCACCGCAGCTCCCCGACCCCCAGGAAACGGTGCCCGCCGCGGGCGGCCTGAGGCGGCCGTCGCCGCCGTTTTGCAAGCAGCGTTGCGTGCACCCGGTCCGCCCGGTTGTTCCTCCGGAAAAAAGGCCCTGGCGCCGACCCCTGCGTCGGTGAGAGGCAGGATTTGGATGACTGTCCACTTTCTACGGCGGCCGCTTCCAAGGAGCATGTGTGAGAATCACACGAAACAATTAGGAGAGTGCTGAAGGGCACTGGTAGTGACCAATTACTTGGTTACTGTTGTTACCAAATTGTGTAACAATTATTTAGAAGTCTAAATGCTTCACTCTGAAACGAGTTGTTTCACTGGTTTATTACTCAAATCAATGGTGGAAGTTATACATCCTCCCGGACACCCCGACTGGCTTTGGCTTAACTGGGAATCACAATGCCGGGAGTATTTCACAGCTTGACTCAAAATCTATGATACGGTTTCAAAGTAGCCTTAATCATGATTTTGCAATAAAAAGAAAACCTTACTATTGATACATTTTTCTAACGCTTCATTTTTCTGATACAAAGCAGGGACAAGATTGTTGAGACTTTCTTCTATGTTTTCAAACATTGTAGGGATAATGGCATTTATCCAAAACCTGCCACTAGTGGTCTTTAGGTGTGCTTGGAAACACCATTTGGAATAAAATTTTAATACAGATGGTCTCACTGGAAGTGCAACAAATGTTTCTCCTTTTGGGAATATGCAGGTCATGTCTGGAACCAGCAGTGGTGATCTTTCTCCCACATCCTCCTGCGACGGTCTTTCCTATAGCGTTTGTAGGTTGGGTTGAAGTTGCAGGACTTAATCACTGCCTTTCAATAACCAGGGCTGCAAGAGAATACAAAGCCTGTGTTTCTTTCACAACCCAAAGGTAAATACGAGGTTGCTCAGCAGAACGCTGTGGGCAAAGACCGTTCTGCATGCTCCTCAGGGAGCCCACAGCATGTAGAAGACTGTTCAGAGAAGACAAAGGCAGAGCTCAGGAACAACACAATAACAAAGCCCAAAGCAGCGCTAAAGCTTGCCCAGGAAAGCCAGAGGCCTTTGTACCGGGAGCCGGCTGAAAGAGGCTGGAGCAGGAAGATGCTCTTGTGTTTTGAATTCTCCCATGCTTGAGAAAGCAGCAGTTGTAATTACAGATCTTGAAAACAGATTTAACTGCATCAAAGGACTCTTATTTCATTATAATTTCCTATCCTAACTAGGAAAACACGTAGGCTATTTTGGTTAGCCCTGCCGCTCAGGAAGGACAATATTTACCAAGGTCGATTGGCTTCTGGTGAGGAAAGACTCAGGATTGTGTTTTAGGTGAACTGATGTGAAAGAAATAATAGTCTTGTTTACAGAAACAATGATTGAAAAGGTCAGAAGAATTCAAGATAAAGACCTCTGGAATTTGAGCAAGAAGTCTGGGAAGGTGACGTAGTTTATGATTTCATCATAGTGAATAAGTGCAATAAAACCCGGGAAGAGTATCTCACATATTCACTCTGTGGTGGTTTCCTTGAAAGATTGTGAAACAACCATGAGTAAGCAAATGGGTTGTAGTGAGTGAGAAGCATTTTGTCATCTAAGCTTATGGAAAAAATATGAGTTTCAAAGGCAACCTTGGTAGCCTAAATCTTCTTAGGGAAAAAGGGAAGTAGTGTTGCAGTACATGAACTCATGAATCTAATGAAGACAGGCAAAGAGGAGAGCGTTTCCAAGAAAAAACCAAAATTGAGGGCACTTCTGCAAAGCAGGTTGCTCAAACTGCCACTGAGGTACAGTTTATTTCAGTACTCACTCTGATTACAGAGGCACATATGCGCAAAAGGAATCCATTTCAGTGGTCATCAGAGAGTGATTAAGCATCTTCTGAACGGAACAATGTTTCTGTGACTGCTCTTGTCTTGTCTTAACTGTTTCCAAATCCCTCTCCTCCTGCACAGACGTGCCTGTGCTTATGGTTTGGGGGCAACGTTGGCAGAGGAACAACAGGCATTCCCTATGAGTACATCAAAAGACAATCTAAAACAGAACAAGGAAAAAGACTCTCAGGAGGTCTGGATGAGATTATTGGCGTGAAATTATCCTGTAAGAAAGAGCCAATAAATATGTAAATAGATGAGCTTAGATAAACTGTCATTTCTTAAATGGTTTATATTCTTTCAGCTTGGAAGGACAGCCACCCTTTTAGACTTCAGTTGAATGATTAATGTAGCTAAAATGCAGCACGTACTTAGCGGCCTGGGTTAATATTTATTGATACTGGTGGAATCGATTGCTCCTGTTCATTCAAGATGAACACAAGAAACCATTAAGTACATGTTCTACCCCAAACAAGTTTGAAACTGGTATCATCACCCCATTAACATACTTTAATCAGCTGACAGAAATTTGGGTCTTGAGTTTCATTAGAAACCAAAAAACTTGAGCAAGCAATGCTTTGGCTGAGGCCTGGATGGTAAAGCTCCTCTCTGCATTGCTGCTTTACTGATCCCTAAAACTGAGCGGGTGGAACATGCCGAGGAGGAGTAGGAAGTGCCTCCTGGGGCAAGGAGAGCTCAACAGCCTGTGTCACACTGCAGTGGTGTCGAAGCCAGGGGTCAGCTGAGCTGATGAAGCTCGTGTGAGGCAAAACCACGTCTCCAGCACTTGCTGCAAAAACTTAACTTCTCCGAACTTTTACTCTTTAAGAGCTATCATCTGCTTTATCTGCATTTTAGTTTTATCATGTGATTTGAAATGCAGTCTCACCAATTCTGTATTTAATCTGTTTGATGTGAGTTATATCAGCAGTTTTAAGTAGAACAAGTCAGTGGGTTTTTTTACACTTTTGCAAAAAGCCAGGAATAGAAGGAATAATTAAGCATTCAGAGTTCCACAACTATTTCTGTAGATTTTTAAAGTTGTATTTTAAGAAAATCTTTTTCTATCATTTAGGAATAATTAAAATGTTCTAGAAGTATTTCAGTTACACTCAGTATAATTTGAATAGCAATTTTGAATTTGAAATAGAGCACCTTCTGTAAGTTCGGTGGGCAATTTTGTGTATCATTAGAATTAAGAAAGCAATCTGTAATTTTAGAAGAGTGTACTTATGTTAAATACGAAACTAAAATAATAAAGTAGCATTTTAAACTCATTACTTTGTAGCACTTCTTCACAAAAATAAAACAGACCTGAAGTCCAGAATAGTATTTAATGGTCAATAGCATTTGATCAATGAAGGAGAAGCAAAAAGTTTCAGAGCAGATGAGGAGACAAGTCATTTGGTAAAGGCAGAGTGGCAACAGCTGCGGACAGATATGGAACAACAATCTGCAAGAAAAAAGCTCAGGGTCTAAATATGGTCAAATCCATGAAGGACATTTCCAAGGCTTAAGGGCTGGGCCAGCCAGGCTACCATAAGTACCATGCGAAATAAGGATATAAAGATATCTTAGAGGACAGTGACAAACAAAAACCAGACCACCAGGAGTGGTGGAGTGCAGGAGTTACGGTATGTAATGGTAAACTAGGGCTGACTTCGGAACGGGATTCCCCTAATAGCTTGCAGTTTGTGTAGAACATTACAGTTGCACAGCAGGACCCTGAAGACTACAAGTGCTGTGGGTGAAGAAATGCTCTAAAGACAGGAGCTAATTAAATTTGACTCAGTTCCATTCAAATGGTGCTGGATAATGTGGCAATTACCCTACTGCGTGCCAGCAGCACCACAGAGAAAGCCTGAGACGCCATTGTGTCTGTCTTTGCCATTGTATATGGTGATATATATGTTCAATATTTATTTTCATTTTGGATCCACAGTGTTTTGGGTAAGTTACTGCCTGCTCCACGTTTTGTTTCTATTTCCTCACACTGCTCCCCAGGACATTCAAGAAGCAGTTGGTAAAAATACAGTAGTTCAAGTTGCAATGGTTAACAGCAATGCTGTAATCCTGCAGCTTTATTTCTGGTTTCTCCTGCTATTGCCACCTCTGAGCCTCCTTATTCTCCCATCGTGTTCTCAGCTGAGCCAACTGATAAAGAAAAAGCCATTTGAATAGAGATATGCTCACTGGAAGATGATGTATTTTATAGCCCTAATATGAAATATGTATCCTGTAACTAGCACTTTGATCAAGAAAAATATTTATTAGTAGTACAAAGCTTAACAAGATTTATTGCTAGTGGAAGTAAGTAAAAGTCCTATATTGCTGCACACAAACTTTAGTTAGAAAACTCTCATATTGAGCAGTGCTGTTAACCAGGCATTGATACCCAAGACTCAGGTCCTCAGCTTGCCTGCTCCTCTCTCACTGAAGTAATATTTATGTTGTGGCAAACTTAAACATGGGATAGAAAGTGGAACTTTAGAAACAGAAACAGCTCCGGCAAAGGAGGGCTGCCCTCTTTCATTCCCAAACATGTCTGTCATGCAAAACTCCAGGGAGGGGCCATTCTGGTGAATAAGACATCAGTGTCTATCTTGCTGGATTAACTTTCATAAATCAGTATTTTCTTTGCTGCTTGTTCACTAAGAGACAGGTCCTTCAAGGATAGTGCTGTCTACTGAAGGGTGAATTTTATTAATGACTAGTTCCATCACTTCCTTCTACAGCCCACCCAGGATGCTGTTCCCCAGAAATGCTGTGAATTAATACCCTGACCACACATTCTGGCCACAGAACCACAAATGTTAAATGAAGGTTGGTGGAACATCACTGAAGCCTACATTGAGTGCAGCTGGCCTGCCAGCACACGTTACTACCGGTCTTTGCTAACTAAGGAGCGTTCCTTACATTACAGCTCCAAGACACATTGGAGATAAAATTAAAAGAATCTTTTGAGTCTCCAGAATCTCCTAAGCCTCAAGGTAAAATATTGGCGGTTGAATTTCAAAGTATTATTTAAAGAAATAAGTCTTTACCGGCAGGAAAGCTGAACAGAAGACGCTTGAGTCTTCCCTCACCTTGCCAGCCCCGTTCCTGAAGCGCCCAAATCATCAAAGCCCCTTGCCACATTGGCAAATTCATGAAAGAAAAAGAACAGGGGAGGAAAGAAATGACCACATTGCAGAATTGTGCAAAACGGTGGTTCAAGACCGTGCCCAGCTTCTCAAGCACAATAAGCAGATGTTGGCACGACAAGGAGGCAGAGGGTCTTAATGAGAGCATCCCACTGAAAGCTGCAGGAACAGAAAAGTCTGCCACTGCATTTTTCAGTCTGATAACTGGACTACTATTGACACAGCTTTATAGAATTTTCAGGATTTTAAGAAATAATGTTTGTGGCTATTGTTGATTTTACTGATTTCATGTGCAAGAAAGCTTAAGCTGTTGTACTGTCTCTGTGTGCCTCTGAGCGTCTCCTAGTCTGCACAGACTTTTGAAAACTGGCTAACTGGTCTGACCAGATTTGACACAGGCTGAGAGTTTTCAACAATAATTATGTTCCTACCCGTTTTGTAAAGGTAGGAAGCCAGAGAGAGAGAGGAGAAGGAAAGACCTTGCAAGATCAACCAAGGGAAAGGTTACAGCAAGAGATCACCCCTTATAAGCCACTAGAGAATCCCATATAAGCCACACACGACTGAAACCTGATGAATGTATTAGTCACAAGAAAAGCCTCATTTTGAAGTTTCATCTTTTTTAAAGCAAAGTCAGTCAACCAAGAGGCTCACATTGGGAGGGTAACTGGCTCCTTCAGTTCGGGAGTTCACAGCACAGTTTCTTTTTCTGATGTGCTAGTTTCTGTCCAACCAAGCAGTTTTATACAAAACCCAAAGTGTTTCTATACAATAAAAGTGCAAACCCTGACCTGTATTATGGTCAGGAATGCTATGAAAATCACGTGAAATAAATCCTGTCCGCACACAACTATGATCACTTTAAAAAAAAACAAAACCAAAAACATCATACACCTATTTTGTCTCATAGCATTGTTTAAAATGCTCCATGTTAAAATGTCTATCACAGTTATACCTATTTATGTATACGTAACACACTTACGAATGTATTTTCAAGTTACAAGATAACCTTAAATCCTTTGAAATTAAGGCCTTATAAGGTATTTTAATTTTAATATTCAGATTCCCTAGTCTTTTTAAAAAGCTATAGCTATACATAAGCAAAGAGAAGAGTATAGAGAGACTGGAGTTTAGATTAGAACATAAAGTTAAACCAATGCGGTTAGCAAACTGGAAGGATTACAACTGCATATCTTTTATATTGAAGTAGTAGTTATGTTAGAAACAGCAAAAAGGAGAGGCATGATCTTACACATAGGTGAGCTATTTCCTTCAATTATCAATATTTTCAAGTAAGGCAGTATTTTGAAATTCTGTGAGTCCAAGTATTGCATGACATCATCTAGGTTTAGAATATATATTAAAAAAAAAATCAATATTACAAAACCAGAAGAAAAACATGAAACAAACTGAGCTTTAAAAATCCAGTTATTTTTTTAATAGGTAAGTCTGAATTATAATTGTGTCAAATAAAATAAAAACAAAAGAAGGTGATAAAACAGGACATAGAATTTAGGTATAATATAAATTACACAACAAAGAGAAAAAAAAATTAATCTGATACCTATCAAGACAATTTGCATGATGATTCCTTGTAACGTATTAGGAAATGTGCATTTTGCAAGCCTTATGTAGACAGAAAATAAGAATCAGTCCCCCACTACTAGTTGTATCTGCAGTTATGTTGGAAATACGAGGTAAAGGCATTAAAAAGGCATTTTATACAAATAGTAAATTCACATCAACATTTTTAGAGAAACAACAATTATTTTCCAAATCTGTGAATCTGCAAAATAGCTTTAAGGGTAAAAATAAGTCAAATTTACAGCTTATTTTGACATTTCCAGATCAAAGGTTTTTGTTTTGGTTTTGTTTTTTTTAAAATAAAGTTCTTATTTAAAAAATATTTTAGTCCACCAAACAACCCTAAAGTGAAACAATTAATCTAAAGAAAAATTTTGCATTAACAGAAACTGGTTTTATTAAAAAAAAAAAGGGAAAATTGCATTTCACTTAACTGAGCCTTTTTTCACCCTCATTTTAAATTTAGCTTTTGAATCCAGTAATAGATTGTGCAGATGTACTAAGAAATAGCAAACTTATGACTGAAGTCTTTCCTACCATAACCCCTAAAGCAAGTGGAAAAAAGAATCCTGAATTCCCCAAATCCCAGCAAATAAGTGATCTATCAGAAACAGTCACCAAGTTTTGTGCTGCTCTAACATGACTGAAAAAATCGTGCCCAGTGAACAGAAGGCGTTAACTCCACCTGCATTGGAGAACAACCTGCCAACTGCCCGTTCAAAAATCTGATCTAATTTAAAAATTGCTAACAGCCCTTTGCCTTCAAGTGTCACTTTTAGAATAGCTTTAAGAACATCATGAGCAACTGCAGTATTGTCACTGTTTCAGCGACTGCTACTGAGGGATTTGCTTTGACAGTATATTGATTCAATCAGACATATTTAAGACGTGTATCCCATCTGGGAAGACAAACAAAATGTTCGCTCCTTTTATTGGTAGGGTGAAGTTTCTAGTTTCACCAGAGTTGAAACCAGACTGGCTGATTTCCTAGGCGTCACAGCTGGAGCTATTTCAGAATTTGGTTCCTAGATTTTCTGACTGCAAAGCTGCTAGCTTGTTTTGCACTTCTTATTTTTGGAACAGAAGGATGAGAGGCTATTCATGGGGATTTTTAAATGCAGGAAATACCATTGAGAAGTAACTCCTAAACTGAGGGTCTTTCAACTAAATGTGCTCTGGAAACAAACTGTTAAAAATATCGCTCCTACATCATTCTCAGTTTTACTCGTCCACCAAAAGTCAATGGGGATATACCCATATAAGAGATAAAACGTTTTTACCTTTATCTTTATTTAAGTCATAATGTATTACTACTAGTAGCCATAAAGCAAGTTACTGCCTTTAAAAGATTCTGTTCCTGCATTTAGTACGTCCTTACACCGTGATCCTTAGTATTTTCATTATCACTTTAAACAGTAGAACAGTATCTCAGGGATTAACCTGAAGTACAGTGAAATAATTGAAAAAACACCTTCCCTCTGAAATTAATGTGCTTTTGATGAGGTTCACGAGTAGAATCCTCAACAACCACCCCACGTACTCACTTGGTGTACCTTTGCCTCCAAGCCAGCACTGAGGCAATGGTTCACCATCACTGCGATACCATCTACAACGGGGAGCTGGCGAGCCCGCAGCCTTCCTCCGGCGCTCCGAGGGCAGGTCTCAAAACGGGAAGCAAAGCTGGGCTGTTCTCGAGTATGGCTGAGCTGAATTACACAAAATGAGAGAGAGCTTCACTTTCATTATAGACTTTCTCCACACTGAGGTTTAAACCTCTAATAGCAGAGTTACAGGCTAAGCCTGAAAAGTACTTTACGATGGTCATAACAACTGCCGCTTAGGTTACAGAAAAGCTGATTACAGCAACTTGGTTTAAACATGAAAATAAAACCACAGAGCTGCTCACATGGATGTCTTATGGGGTGAGTAGGTGAGCGCGGCAAAACAACACCAGGCTTAACAGGAAGGACAGTAGAATCAACAGGATATTTGCCTTGAGGCACAACCTGGATCTGGTACATTTATTATACCTATAGCTCTGGGTATATATTCACATACCAAGCCCTGGAGAGCTGGAGATCACGGAGATCACAGCCTTGTGGTAAAGCGCGCTGGCAAAGTAAGTGATGCTGTGTTTGTAATCACATCTTTCCAAAGACTGCTATCCTAACGAGACTTTGGAAGTGTCTGTCTACACACTTAGACCTACCAGCAAAAAGCAAGTCCTTGTACGCTGCTGATCTGTCCCATTTCCAGGGCACACAACAAGCCGGCGTGCCTTTGGAAGGCCTGGTTTGAAAGCATCGATGTGCGCTGCGTGATTTTGGCTGTGAACCTTTCCACCAAGCCATTCCCCAGTGGTCAGGCTGACATTGCAAACCACTGAGCATTTTTAAGCAGCTGCCCATTTTTTAATGTCAGAAATAGTCAGAAAGTACTTCTTGCTCTCTAGCTCCTAAGTTTCTTCACAAAATTACTTCTGGGCGAGATGCAGACTAGGCAACATTCAGCTCTGCAGTAATAAAGGCTCAATAACTTGTCTTCTTTTGCTTTAGTTGTTTGATAAATAGGAGTTTTTTCTTATTGTTATTTTTCAGCATTTATTTTCTGATCCAAAAGGCTCCCCTGTACAGCCTAAAGTTAGAATTTTAAATGAATAAAGCATATGCAGGATAATTTCTGCGTTGTTTTACTCCCATTGATTGGATATTTTTTCTCTGTTGTGAGAGCTTTGCACACAAGGGTCTAACTACCCAGACTTTCAGGAAGAGTGCAAGAATCAGTTCCAGGAACATAGCAAAACCCTTGAAAACTATTCGAGAAATAGTATCTTTCAAGCATGTATAAAATACACAAAAGGCATATGATGCGAAAAAGGGATGGGAATGAGCATGGCTCTGCCAACACTGGGACCGCACTCACAGACCCATGGACGCATGGAGGCATTTGACCCTCCCTTTTTGTGGTATAGGGAAGTTTAGATGGCATTACAAGAGTTGTGAAGTATTCTCTTTAAACTTGTTTGATTGCTATCATAGCAAGATATAAAGCCTTTATTAGATGTCACTTGGTGAGAGCTACATAGCTTGTTCATTGTCCTTTTTAGCTTATTCCTAGGCAATAAAAACTTATGGTCATAAAAAGTTGGTATTTTGCTACATCATAAAGTTTCTTTTGTAGTGCAATGCAGACGTATGTAACCTGCCTACACAAAAAAACAGAGGAATTCTTTAAGTCATCTCCTCTTTAAAATACGATGTTGTGCCTCAAAGCTCCTTCAAATCAGTGCAAAAATACTTAGTCACCCATTTGTCATGATGATGTTCAGGTGAAAAAACTGTAATCAACGGCAGCCACGGACAGCCTTTGCTACATTTTCTGTACCTTGTGATCTGTCCATGAATCTCACCACTCTGTGGGTGGCTTCTTGTGCTTCAAGCCCTCAGTTAGGCACCAGGACAAAAATAATCAGAAAACGTGTTTCTTCTTGCTTCAAAATTAAGTGAATTAGAGACAGAAAATAAGAAACTTAATTCAGAATGAGTCGAATTTTTTGATGATTAACTGTTAAGAAAAACTTTAAACACCAGAAGAAAAAATAAAATTACTGTCTTCTCGTGGCAGTTATTTTTATCCATGACGTTGCTACTTTGGGGAAAAACAGCTTGGGAAAATACCCCTGCAAAGGAAAGCACTTAGACACAGACTAGATTTAAAGTCAGTAGGTATAAGTGGCTTGTCTTTTCTGGGTTTATGAACTATGGAGCAGCTTCATGGTTTGTGTAGATAGTAGATCTGAAAATCTATTCAACCCTCTGTTTTATCCAGCAAATGCAGCCATCAAAGTGGCCTCATCACTCACATCTCAAAGAAAACAATCATTCTGTGGAACATACTTAAATTTATTGTGTAAATTTATTATATACTCTGTAGCTTCATTGTTTATCTTCGCCAAAGTCTGTATTTTACCCTATCCTGGAGGCTTCTTTCTGTCATGCAGTCATTTTGTTAGCCTGTCTAGACCACAGTGTGAGGTCAGCATCATACCATCTGTTAAACTTGTTTGGGTTTGTGTGTCTGCAACTTAGTTCAGCTCAAATGTTATTAGAGCATCCTCAAAAATGAGGGTAAATCAGGCCAAGTCATACTTCCCAAGCACACTACAGGTAACAGATCTACTATTACAGGTAATATAGCTAGTATTTTGTCATAGGTTTATTACAGAAGTATTTTGAAGGCATTTCAAGGTAATCTTGAAATATTTTCATCTGAATATCTGAATTCACATAAAAATGAGCATATTTGAGTGACACAGAATTATTTATAGTACTGGTACAAATGTGGAAAAAATGCCTGTAATTTGAGGACAGATGTCAGAAGGAAAAGCTAGACTTTGCTTTTTCTTTGCTTTGCTTCTGATTGACATTGAGAAGACCTTGCATATCCCAGGCCATGATGTCCGTCAGGTGGTGGGGAAGGGAAAACACCACTTAGCGTGCGTTGTAAAGACACTAGTGTGGCCCCTCCACCTGCGGCTCCAGTGTTTCAGGGCATAGGGATTCATCAAAGACAAAATTTGCAAACTTGCTTAGTTTTATGTTAACAGAAGCAAATACAGGTAGAAGACTTCTATTTTGACTTACCTTCTAATGAACTGCACCGGCATGCCAGGAACAACTGTTTACACAGATGTGTTGCAGAAGAAGTTGAAGAAATGTACTGAGTGAGGGTTTCTTTATCACACCTTGGAGTTCAACAAGGTGATTAACACCTTATTCTACAGAGAAATAAAACAACATTTGAAGTAAAACATTATTTCTAAGCTATTCTGTCAATGTAGAATACTCTAATTCAAGAGCAACAGCGATATCCTCCAATATTCCTCTTACTAAAAGAACATCACTAAGGAAATACTGGACAATTTTTAAACCAAAGAGAGCAGTAGCTTTTTTTTTTTTTCTTTTTTTTGTTGCATTACATATTTTTTTAAAATTTATTTTTAAAATAAATACTACATGGAGAAAAAATGAATGTCACTAGATAAAGTAGGTGTTGAATTTCTTACAAAGTTAATTTTTTTTGAAGTGAAAATTTTGCAATCCTACTTGTTTCCAAGAAAACCTAGGCTTTATTTGCTTCCATATTTTTGCTATGCAACTGTATTTAGTTTTACATCCCTCATATAAACAATATTCTCATAAATAAAAAAAAAAAGAAAACCAGAAAAACTTACAAAGCTTTTACCTGAATCTTGAACAAGCAGTCTCCAAGTATATCTGCAGAAAAGAAAATGCATTTTTGAAAGAAAACTCAAATATTGCTAGACATTTGCACAGGTGCAAGTTAGGTCCTCAGGGTCTTTTTAATCCGTATTTTCTTAAATATAATAGTTATGTTGACATTTGTGGAAGTCTGTCTTGTTAGGCAACTTCTGTTAAAGAAAAAAAGTATTCTCAAATAATGTCAAATGTACTTTGTACAATTGACATCTGGCTTTTTAAAGGACAAGCTCAGTTAAGCAACCGTTTCACACATGTTGAAAAACATAGTCCTCCCTTAGTACTGTGAGAGGGAGATAGGAATGATGACAGTGATATGGCCTTTAATGATAGTGGAGCTACCTCGGAGTTCCTTGTTGTGGCAGGGATGAAGTGCTAGTGCCAGTACGGGCAACTTGGCACGTTGTCTCTGCCTGAAACACCTGTGTCAGGGCAGCACAAAAATACTTTGGTTCAGTGCCCAGGGGAACGGAGAATAACAGTGCTTGGAGTTGGGAGGGAACAGGGGAGTCTCCGCATTGCATTGGGTCTCCTTGGTGAGAAGAACCATGTTGCTCAGTGCTGAATTTTCTCCACAAGGGTGTAAGTAGGCAAATTATTTGGCCAGCTCAATATCTTTGTTATTTTCCCTGCCCTTTGTCTCATCAAACCTGGAAATGATTCTATACCTTTTAGAACAGCTGGTGTAAAGAGAAAGTTGCCATTTCAGCCAGAATGTTGCAGGACCAGATTATTTTCACGTGTTTTCTCAGGGGTGGGAATATACATTGACCTCTCCAACCTGTCCCTGAATCATCTCCTTCTTTATGCAAGTTTTGCTTTTGAATTGTGTAGAGAGTTGTGCATCAGCAGATATATCCTTATTTAAAGAGCAGAAAATTCCCAGATTGTACTAAGTAATCAGTTCATTCCTTTTCTAACAAATCCTATTAGTTCACTTCAAAATACCTTCATCTTCTTAAACTACAGTAATGCCACTCTGTTCTGAGGGCCAGGATAAACTGATACCATTTTTGGGAGGCTGTGATTTTCAACTGGCAGGAAATGAATGAAATCAAGGGGAAAAAAATAGCTGATTTTGTGCCAGTGCTTGGGATATCAGTTCTGCCAATTGACTGTCATCCACTACTAGCAGATGTGCTATAAAAGGAGATGAAATTCATTGTTAGCATGTTGCTTGGTGGCCAATGCCAATTGCAGAACGGAGAATTGAGCCTTTCCAATAAAAGAATTTGCATATGGAAATTACATGTATTTCCATATAGTAATAAGTATTTTCAAACTGCTTAAAGGAAGGCTTAACTAAACTCATTTTATGTTAGTATGCATTAGCATAGCTCCCTATTTCATACATGGTATGGATTTTTTTTTACTATTATATTTTAGTCTGATACTTTATTTCTTGCTGGCCATATTCCTTACTTTTTATAAATGTCTTCCAAGACAGAATACATTTTGATACCTCACAGTAAAGGTGCATAATGATTACCAGAAATAAAAACAGGTGTGCGGTTTGTTTTTTGTTGTTGTCGGTTGGTTTTTTTTTACAGAACGTAAGTTAAAAAAGCAGACTGAAATGGGTTATTAAGTCTGGTGAGAATAGACTGAAGGGAAACTTAACTGTTTTTAAGTATGCAATAGTTTGTTAGTTTGAGGAAAGCAATACACTCTTTATTTCTTGCTCTTTTCTTAGTGGATATGGTAATGCCCTTAAAACAGCAAGGGAGACTCAGATTACATGCTATGGAAAGCTTTCCAACAGATACAGGTTGCGGAGCACGGAGTAAATGGGGAGATTGTGGCATCTTCACTGTTGGAAGTTTTTAAGAACTTGTAATACAAGCCTCTCTTAAGAGTGTTTTAGGCAGAAATGATCCTGTTTGGGAGAGAAGATGTAATATGTGGCTTCTCTGGGTCTCTCCATTCTCAATTTCTACAAACCCTTTGAGTAGTCCAAATAATTTCCCACTAAATTAACACTGTAAATTAGTAACTGTAAACTTGGCATAAAATTGCAGCTATGTTTCAAGTAGTAATGGGTATTATATTGACATTGTAGTAGTACTACCATTCTAAAAGTATACTATAACAAAATTGCTAGGTGCTATTTGCACCTATTTAAAAGCGTTAAATGCAGCTTATTAAGGGCAGCAGCTATTAGAGCATTTTTTCTTAAATTAAACTTTTAAAACATTCACATAGATACAGTATCAAGAAATACCCTTGCTTTCTATCAATCAAATACATATGATAAGTATTTCTATACAAATTTAATTTGCTTCATATTTACAAATATGTATAGATAAATCTTTTGTATTCCTTCCCAAATTGAAACATACTTGATTGCTACAGATAGCATGACAGAACCATTTGCATCATTTAAAAAACCTAACATGGGCTAAATCTTGAAATGTTTTTACTCAAAAAGTCTCTCTCTCATCCATTGGAGATTTGCCTAGGGGGAAAAAAACCCAAAACACCACAAAGATGCAAAAATCAACCTCTTCAGAATTTTGATTTGTGTGATACTGGAACAACTCAAGTGTGCATCCCCCACCCCAAACAAGGTGATTAAACTTTCTTCAAAGTCCTGCTCTGTTCTTTTCTCAACTGCTGAATAAATACTGCCTTTCTGTAATATATACAACCAAGATGAAGTGTATTGCAGAAAAACAGAAGGTCTGCTTTGGCTGTTTTGTAGCATTCCTGTCATGCAAAACATTCATATGTCTGATTTAACCAGGCAGGTGAGCCAAAGTCAGCACTGCTGCAGGACACTCTTCTTTTCCAAACAACTCTAAGATACTCTCAACTCATTGCTGAAAGTCACTGATCAAGACTGATTATCTCACTTTCCAGTCACTGCCAAATTCTCTTTTCCGGCTTCAACAAATGCAGTTTTTCCCCCTCTGTATGTCCAGAAAGCTGCTGCAAGGGTTATTCTCCCAACCACGGCCCTCCTCCCCTGGTTCTCCATGATTTCAGACGTATGCTATCTGTTCTCACACCTAGACTCCCCTAAAATTACAGCCTTTCACCGAAGACTGCAATTGACTGGATTCTGGTCTCCATCACATAATGAATTAATTTTCAAGGAAGTGCGTTTATACACTCTTATGCTTCCCAACATGCTGTGTGAGACCTTCCTGTAGGCATCCACACAAAAAGTCATCTTGTTTTCTGAAACGGCTTCTTTGAAGTTACCTGTAACTGTACAGCCTACAGCGGAAAGCGGATAGTAGCTTGGCTATTGAGGCTGATCTTTTTCCCCTTCTTTCCTCCTTTATCAACTGTCTTTATGTATTTGCCTAGTGGCTCATATTTTTTAGCCAGGATGTGCCTATATGGTCTCTCATGGAGAGCTATGAGCACACCTGAAAGGAGTAGTGCGAAGGCTGCAGGTAGATGTACTAACTCAGGGCTGCTGCTGCAGGAGCACCCGCTGCCTTTCAGCAGGACTTAATGACGCTGCTCCCAACTTGGAGCTGGCTTGGATCTCAAAGGATCCATGCGGAGGTGCACGGAGGAGCTTGTTGGCTTCAGCCTGCAAAGTCCTGTGAAGATCACAGGCCCTGAGGCAGGAAATACCTCGTCATCCTCTATTTACTTGTCATACTGGGGCTTTGAGGTGCTGTAACGGAATGTACAATAAATAAAAACAGAATGGAATAACGATAGAAGCTGGTACATGCTTTT
This sequence comes from Chionis minor, assembly GCA_013398295.1. Lineage (NCBI taxonomy): Eukaryota > Metazoa > Chordata > Aves > Charadriiformes > Chionidae > Chionis > Chionis minor. Next base: position 229,812 of record VZSF01006449.1, read on the forward strand.
TGTTGTTGTTGTTCTGGGGAACTGAAGTTCACATAAAGACGTAAAGCTCATGATCTGTTTTCAAGTAATTAAAACTATTTACTCAATATTTGCTCAAAGTTTCAAATATTTGTTCAATAAATGAGAACTTCACTGAAAATTGATATAAGAATAAAATAATAAAAAATGAGAAGGAAAATACATATTAGGTAGTCTCTGCCTTTAAGCAGGTTCTTGTGACATATTGTCAATCAGAACTAATTTCTAACAAAGGTTTCCACTTGTTAATAACACTAAGACTGGCTGTGGAGTGGTAAAAGAGGCCAGGACTAGCCATGAACAAAAAAGGCCTTTATTTTCACAGAGAAAATTTTGGACGGTTTTCAGTTTTTACTTGAAATGTTCTACGCCCATAAGAGATTATTTAATCTTTTTTAATATTGAAAAGTCAGTTTTCAAAGGTGAGAGGTACATTTCAGAAAAAACCTCCAAACTTAGGAGGGTAGTCTGCCATTGAAGAACAGTTTTGACAGCAAATATTTGACCAGCTTGAACAAGGACCCTGCTTTTCAAGCAAAACTATTTCTGTTTTCAACACAAATTGCTACTTCTTTCTACTTTGCCCGCTGGCATTGACAAGAATCACCTATTCCCACTGGTGCCTGGGAGCCTGGCTATGCTGCTCCCCAAGATGCTGAGCCCCTGGGGCTCTTAGAGAACCTTGAAGATCGCAGCATTTGGCAGCCCTTTGGTTTTTCATTTCTAAGAAAGAAAACTTGTGATTTTCCTCCCTATCCTAAGTGTTGTAGCAGTAAAATAACATGTTCCATGAGACTTCAGAAAAACATATTCTGCTAAATAGAGCACCGTGAGATTATTTCCTCTCAGATAACATCATTCTTTGAAGGTTTGGGAGACCTATGTTTATCTCTTGAAGAATATCACTCATCTCTCTCCCCTGCTATCTTTGCAAAATACTCCCTCCGAAGGAAAAATATAATTTTACAACTGCTCACTGATTTAGCCAGACATGTAATGGGTTCAAAGTGAATTGCAGGCCAAATGTAACGGTCTGCTCCAGCTGTTTCGTGATGTCTTGCGTGAAAAGTAACAGGAAGATTAGCCAGTGCTGTGAAGCCAGAATGTAGTAGGGAGACTTGTGTGTGTTCATGTAATAAATTTGATACAAAGTGGAAGCAAATGAAAAATAATGAAAATGGGTGGATATAGTAACAAAAGCAAACAGATTAGTCACTTAGAATGATTACAGTCAGTAGCTTATTTTCTGCTTCCTGCTTCATTCATGTTGATTTTTAGGGTGTAAATAAGGGCAATATTTGGTGCAATTTGGGAAGGTTGGGCTTAGCTTGTTTCCAGGCTTCTCTGTGTGTGGAAATGAAAAAGAGTGTGAATTGCTGCAGCTACTTTTTATTTTGGAAAACAAACCTGAACAATTCTTGGAAACTCGGGGGTGGAGGGGAAGTATTCCATGTATTCCATTAATCAGATTGCCATTAATAGCTTCTTCCATGGAAAGGCTAGGTTAAAGAACAAGGTGAAAATCTCACAATCGAGCTAATTCCATTCTAATTCTACTTTTGTTGCTAACTGACAAGGGAAAATGAACCCTATTCAGTAATCTTATTAAAAAGACTATTCACTTATTAAATGACAAACAAGCTTTCAAAATAACAAGTGTGTGGACTTAATTGATAGGAGACCTGGTGAATGCCTTGAGAAAGAAAGGTTTTAGAGAGCATCAGAATGCCTGGAAGTTGAATTTGTTGACCAAAATGTTGAAAATGTTTCTCTCAGTGACTTACACCATCAGCCACTTGAGTGAAGTTATACCACTTTTTGGGAGAAAGTAAAATTTATGCTACTAAACAAGCAGTAAGTTGCATGATAGATGTGCTTACATAAAAGAAATGTTTTCTAGGAGTTGTTGGAAAAGCAATCATTTGTGGTTCTTTTTTTCACTGGTAAGTCATGCATAATATATACAGTAAAGGGTGGGCAGGCGGGGGAGTAAACTCCATGCCCCCTAAACCAGAGCAGCTTGTTATAGCATACTGCTTACTGGGTAGTGGATTTTAGAATCAATTATTTGTGTTAACAATTAAAAAGGAATTTAAGATGTCTACAATTTAACATAGATTTACCCAGGCTTTTGTGGCTAACAATGTGGGTATTCAAAGCACATAGAACAAAAGTAGGCATGCCCAATTATATAAGAAGTAATTTTGCTTCAAATACAAGTTTCCAAATACAAAAAACATTAGCAAAAATATATCATTTTATAAGCAATTTATGACTGTGTCACAAAGTTTCATAATGAAAAAGAAATGAGGAGGGAAAAACCACACAAGAATGAGTCAGAATCTGATCTTGTGCTGGCAAATACCCAGAGTGTTATAATTGATTTTACTATAACTGAGATTAGAAACTCTCCCACGTAGTGCAATAAATTGGCCCAGGAGATGAGAAATATAATTCCAACTCATTCCGTGATGGCCATGCGATAACTCCGTTGAGCTGTGCAAGAAGCTTGGTAAGCATTAGGCAATGCACATCCATACAAAAACAAATCTTTAGTACAGCTGACTTTTGATGAGTGAGATTGAATTCAATTAAATGTCTTTACATCTGAGTAGGAGGCAACGGGCAGAATCTCTTTTCCAAACAGCTCCAATATGCTGAATAATGCTGATGGGATGCAAGGATACTGAGCATGAAAGAAAGATTACTGCATTCTTTTTATGGAACATGAAGAGTAACCAAGTTAGTAATTTAATTTTGTATTATCCTAAGCCAATGGGTTAATTTCTTTTGAGACACCCATTGGCACTGAAAAATACACTGTGCATGTCTGAGTTGGGTGGTAGGAGGAGTGAAGCTTATTAACATTTAAATAGGTTTATCTGAGCAGTAAAATGGATATGCTAAGTAAATGGCTGTGCCAGGGAAATGGATTCTACCAAGTGAGCTAAGAAGACAAAGGATCACCTGATGAAGATGATGAGAGTCAGATTTCAAAAACAATTAGAGATTATGAAAGGAATGTCACTCACCATTTTAGGTAAACAGTGGAGCGTCAGTAATTTATATAGAACGGAAGAACACCAATAATTGTAGATGTCAATAAAGACCCTAATTAGGAGAAAAAAGGCACATGCAGGACGGGGGAATTCTAACTTAAACTAAAAAAATGCTCAAGAGTGGCAACAAAATGGGAATGTGGAAATTTAGAATACGTTTTCAGTTATTTCACTGAGGTCTGCAGACTTGCTGCACCAGCTGAAGTTTCTGGCATCTACACAAATTTTGCTGCTGTCATGTCCCTAAGGACAGAAACTGAGAGAAGAGCCTGTAAAGAGCCAGAGATATGGAAAATCTGTGCTTGCTGATACCCTGAGGAAGGGGGAGTGCGTACATCCTGCGGCTGTGGATCAGCTACCCTCTGTGGTTCCCTTTCTTCAAAGAAGTGGCAGATAGAGCTGTGGGAAGCATGACAAGACGTTAGAGTCCTCTGAGACCACGAGGAGCACACCGAGTTCTGCCAGACCCAGAGCCAAGTGCAAAAACCCAGGGTGCCTCCACCAGCAGGTGTTTCACCACGTCGGGGGCAGATGCACCAGCAAATTTGTAGTTGAGTGCCTTCCCATCACGGAGAAGCCATCTAGAAGTCTAGCATCATGCAGTCTAAAGCAAAGACATGCTAAAGTAAAAGTCTTTGTTTCCAAAGGTGTGTTTTTCCCCTTTAAGAAATACACAGCAGAGACCTATGAACATAAATAGCATGGACCTGTGAATATAAATAGCATAAGCAACAGGGCAAAGACAATAAACCTGGGGAGCTTCAGAGCCCTGCTTACAGTAGAAATAAAGGGAAGGAAGCATGTCCAGTGAAGAGAGATAAGGCAGTTATTCCAGTAGATGTGGAAAACTGCCAAGCTGAGATTTGCCACAACAGGCACTGGAAGTCTTCAAATGAAAAGGCCTGGGAAGCATGGCAATTACTGCACCTTGGTTCATCTCACACACTGCACATTTTAGAAAGCTAAATGCCTATCACATGTTTCTTGAATAGCATCCCTCGTCACAGAGTTCCAGAACTCTTTCTAACAAGGAAGCTCAGGAATAGGCTCATATGCTTACTAAATCATCAATTCTGCTTGATTAAAAAAAAAGGAAAAAAAAAAAAGGGCAAACCAAAACCCCCTCAAAAAACTACATTCATAACATCAAAAGGGTTTATTTTTAGTTTGTAAAAATACTGTATAATTTTTCAAAATTCAAAAATAAAGTCTTTTGGAAGTAAGCCTAATTTCAGTTTTGTGAAGGTCAATATTTCATGAACTACGTATTTGAGTATGTTTGGGGCATTTAAGACTATTAACATTTTTCCTTGGTGATTTTTAGATTTAATTTTAAATAACATACTGACAACAGTATTAAAAGTTTAACGATTGACTCAACCATTAATGTTAGTAGTGTAAGGGTGCTTAGCAAAAACAGTTCCATGGGTTATGATCTATACAGTAGATTTTGATACTCAATTACAACATCACATAAAAAGAGATCCCTAAGAGCTCTTTCTTTATTAAAAATTGCCCAGAAAATTGCTCAGGGAATAGAAGAGTGATTTTCTTTTGTTTTTTAACTTACCATATAGTACTTGATTATAATTTATAGTTTGACAATTAGACTAGGAAAGCTATTCTTTAGGCTTCCAAAATTGTCTTTGTTCTTTGGAAGATGGTGTTTTGTCAACAGAAGACTATTTGAATGCTTCTGTAAGGAGTGAGAAGGAGGATTAATACATTTTGATCATTTGTAGCCTGCAAAGCTCTGATACAATGATTTAAATATTTGCTTTCTTGAGCAATGAATATATTAAGCTATTGTCTGCTCCAGTGATGATTAACAGAAGACTTAAAAAATATTTCTCACCAAGCAGTCAGCAAGAGGAAACAGTTTAAGAGGCGACTGTGATACCGTAGCTGGATGGCCGTTGGAGGTCTATCTGTTTCCCTAGGAATAACACTGAAATGGAGGACTAGCTCTGAGGACATTTTTAAACAGGTCATAGACATTCTGCAGATTGCCACCATTTCAGACAATCCTTTGCTAAATAAACAAACAAATCTCATAACTGAATTATTGTGCTGTATCATATGCTTACCAATCCTGAGGAAAAGTGAAAGACCTAGCTATTTCAGCATTAGTCACCCACCATTATTAAACCTTTGTGATATTCTTTGGTGTCTTTCTGGATTTGTCTATCCTAAATAATGTTAGTTTTCCTCATGTTTCTCTTTACTGAATCATGAATAGATGAAAAAATACTGGTCATCACATACAGTTATCTGGAACACCAATATATATTTGCTCTGCTTATTATGTTATTAAAAGATTCATAAATGGTGAAAAAAATCCTGACAGGTATTTGGTTGATGGATTACTGTTTGTATGCAACAACCTATGAGAGAATTTCTAGATAACCTTTACTTTTATAGGCAGATGTAAAAAAAAGAACAGACAGGATTTGCAGTAGGAAGAATGTTAACCAGTCATTCATTTCATTACAGATGTCAAACACAGAGGTGCTTCTAGGTTATTTCCAGCTTAAAGACTGCAGTGGTTTATTTAAAGTTCCGCTATACTTACAACCAGGAGCTGTTTGACTATGATCTGCGTCACAGAAAAATGCCATTCTTTGGCTTTCCATTTACAGAAAGATTTAATTACACTTGCAAGGTTCAGACTTTTTTAGAAGCAGAAAACATTTCCAGCTATGTTTCTGGATTCCTGGCTGTGCTGCAGCTGTTTACATGACTCCGCTGTTGCATACCCAGAAGCCAATACAGCTGAACGTGGAGGGGCTGTCTGTCAGTACTGGTGGAGGGCTAACTTTCCAAATGGGTTGGCCCTGCTTTTGTGCCGTAGTCCTCCAAATGATGCTGAGATAGAGACCATGTCTGTCCTGCTCTAGGGATACTAAAGGATCCTTTAATATCTTGCATAGCTACTTCAAGAAGGCTTTGTGGAAACCATTAAAGCTCTCAGGACCCCTTTTGGGTCAACGCTGTCATCCAGGAGCATGGCTGGACGTAACCACCAAATTTAAGATCCCTCATGTGCTTGGCTGAAATACTGGGTACTGATCTCAGCGCTGTCCCAAACCGGTGGGACAGATGCATGCTTGGTTGTATCTATCTGCTGCATACAGGTACTGCTGAGTAAGAAGTGCAGGCATAAGGTCGTGGTACAGCTTTTAAACAAAGAAAACAACATTAGTAGACAACAAACAGTAATCATCAGGCCCAGCTATACGGTATCACTTAAGAACTGCCAAGAACAGAGAACAATCTTTTCCCCAATTTGTATTACTCATTGTTTATTTTGTGAAAGAGTTGATATAGGAAAATGAAACTTGATTATATAAATACACTGATAACTGTCATTTCCCTTTGTAGCATGACATAAAATATGGCTAGGAGATGTGTTGATTCTTGCAGGAATCAGAAGTAATTTTATTTCAACTGGAAGAAGTGGAAAATAGACAGAATTAAGTTTTTACAGTTCATGAGGGATACACAGTGCCAGCACATGTACAGCTTGCTTCGTGTGATACCCAAGCACTAAGATGTCAGTTTTAAATGTGAATAAGGTTCTAAAAGTAATCTAGGTTAATTCCTGATAATAAGCTAAACCTTCTTTATTCTTGTGGTTTTCAGTTCTAGAAAAAAAACCCAGAAATGTTTTCTGTTGTAACTGGTTGAGCAGACTAGGGAGCGATGTGGTTTTGTGGTTTCCTTAGTTGTACCAGTAACTAACCAAAATACCCTCGGTCTTTTTGCCGTGTCATTCTCTTAATTACTTTTCTTGAGTCATTACTACACATTACAATATGAAAAGGGAACCTCTTAGAGAGTCTAATTTTTTTGGTGTTTCTACTTTCATTATATTTAACTTATCTTTTACAGTGAACTTCAAGCTTGCACTGTATGGATAGTTCAAATGTCATTATTGAGTCATCCAACATGCGTCATAGAATTGTAAGATGTTAAAAATTAATCTCAGTGCACAACGTGAAAAGATAAAAGCATTAGTTCTTAAACACCCTTACACTATCTTAGTTCACATTTAATGGTGACTATGTCTCTTTATGGCATCTTCCTTTATGCAATAGGACATCTAAAATAGAAAAAAGAGAACTAAATTAAATTTTGCTCCTGAAAATCATTTTAGTAGAACATAGATTTCCAGTTATACGTATCAAAAGAAACAAGTAAATTGTAGGTGAATTGGAAATTACTTAATGTACAAAATACTCTTGGTTGATGAGACGGTAGTCTGGGGAAGCATTGCTAAGGTATGTTCTCTTCTTCCCCAGGCATTTGCTGCTAGCTAACACAAACCGTTGATCTGGACTAATGTGGCTTCTGGAGACGTCAAAGAGAACTTTAATATTAAGCTATGAGAAACAAAGACTCATGAAGGGGAGTCTGAAGTAAATGCAACTTAAACACAACTCCTGATTTTGGAAGCAAAATTGGAGATAATTCACAAAGGAACAGAAATCTATGAATCAATCCAATACTAAAAGAACTTGAGAAAGGGATTTTAGATGCAAGGTAAAAAAGGAAGCCAAGGCAGAGTATCTAAGAAGAGCTCATAGATAAAGACAAACATCATGTGGGTAACATTTCTGGCTAGGTTAAGAGTCTGTAGAATGGGTCTCTTCCTTAAAAATAATGATTGTGAGTCAGCCATGTATGTAACTATTTAGAAATGTTAAATATATTCTGCAAAACCTAAGATGTCCCACTCTTTCAAGATATGTATACTGCCATGTCAGATTAAGTTCTAAGTGTAAAGTTTCCAGTAATGCAGGGAGAGAAGACAAAGGAACTGACGAAACTTCATGAGGTTCCTAATTGTTCTTGGCCTTAAGCTAGTACAACTCTGTTAGATTGGACCGAAAAGAATAACTTGTATCAGTGGAGTGCAGCTTACGTGTATGAGTATTCTCTCTATTCTGCCCTGGTGAGGCCACATCTGGAGTAGTGTGTCCAGTTCTGGGCTCCTCGGTCCAAGAAAGACAGGGAGCTACTAGACAGAGACCAGCGGAGGGCTAAAAAGATGATCAAGGGAATGGAACACCTCTGTTATGAGGAAAGACTGAGAAACCTGGGTCTGTTTAGCCTGGAGGAGAGAAGACTGAGAGGGGATCTCATCAATACTTATAAATACCTAAAGGGAGGGTGTCAAGAGGGTGGGCTCAGACTCTTTTTAGTGGTGCCCAGCAACAGGACAAGGGGCAATGGGCACAAACTGGAACACAGAAAAGTCTGTCTGAAACAGGGAAAAACTTTTTTACTTTGAAGGTGACAGTGCTGGAACAGGTTGCCCAGAGAGGTTATGGAGTCTCCTTCTCTGGAGATACTCAAAACCCTCCTGGATGCCATCCTGTGCAACCTGCTCTAGGTGACCCTGCTTTGGCAGGAGGGCTGGACTAGGTGATTTCCAGAAGTCCCATCCCTAACCCCTACCATTCTGCGATTCTGTGATTCCATAATTTGTACATAACATTGAGTAAATAGTCAGATACACATCACAAAGCTTTATTGGTATTACCTGCTCGGGAATTTTGCGGGATGAAAGACAAAAACATTAACAGCAAAATTTAGCAAGCTCTGGGAGCAAAAAAAAAAATTATCTCTGACTTTAGGTGAAGCAAGTACAGAAAATGCAACAAGAATGCCAAAAAGCTGACTTCACAGCAAGTGGGAAAGAAAACTTCCCAGCAGAAAAAAGCTGGCGGTCTCTAAGGTACAAGATCATACCAAGAGAGTTTGTCATACATATTTTTTAGAGCCTTTCCTATAATAGGAAGAAAAACAATTGAACAAACCCAGAGTGGGCCTTAATTCTCTGGAAGGGAACTTTCTGATGACAGATGCAGCATGTGCTATGGGGTCATGAAAAAAATCAGATGCAACAGGCTCCAGCTCAGCAATCCATCTCAGTGATAAAAGAAAACACATTTCCCAAAAGAGTTCCTTCTATACATAGTAGGCGTGAAAGTCCTAGAGATAACCGATGCTCAATAAGATGAAATAAATTTCTAAATTCTTACAGCCATGTTATTGAAATGCTGCCTTCCATATTTTGAAGCAAGGTTCCGTAAAGAGGGTAAGGACCTCTCTGTCATCTCAGACTCAGAGAAATGACCTCTGCTGCTCTTGTGGGTGCTCAGCTGGAGGTTGGTGGTGAAGCTGTCTGAGGATTCCCTGACTTGGAGCAAGGAGCCGAGGCCCTTACAGTGCCAGGCCAGAGGCTGTATTTTGTCTTCCAACATAGGATGCCCAGGCAGCGTAAATGAGAAGTGGATCACAACCTGGCCTGAACACAAACGAACGAGAAACAGAACAGAGTCAGCAGCAGAGGGAGCAGGAAGGGCTTGATGGGACAGGTTGTAGACAGGGGCATCTTAAAAGACATGGACAAAGGAATAATACTGCAGGAACCAGGAGCAGAATGTAACCATTAAAGAGGCTTTACTCCCCAAACTGCAGTGTAGGAGCCAGCAGATGAGTGCTGGAGTTTACAAACACTCTGCAAACAGCTGTAAAGCCCACTGGCAAAGTAGGTGGTCCAAGCCAGAAAAAATAACCTTCTCTAGCTTCCTGATGGCATTTGAACTCAACTAGCAAAGGCTTAAAAAAATAGATCTACAGGTATGGTGCTGCTGATGACCCCTTGCAAGCACATAAACCATAACCATACTTCCATACAGTTAAAATCTCTTTTTATGCAGCAGATTTTCTTTTTGCAAATGCAGGAACTTTCATGTAAGTGCACTTCATGTGCATGTTAAAATGAAATAAAACTGATTGCAAAGTCAAGCACTTAAAAATTAGAAGCAGTCAGAATTAGAGTTGTCTATGCAGCATTAATGTGTTCTATTTTAATATTACCTTGATCATAATTTAATTTATAATTGCAGGATCATATTTAATTAAATTTACTTAGGATGGATCAAGACATGAAGAAAGATTATTTGTGAATACTATCATCAACCACATATGTATTAAAACCATGAATAAGCTCTACAAAAAGAGCCTGGATTAGACATAATAAAAAAAAATCTAAGATTATTAATTTAGTTTAGGAGGACACTGCCTCTTTCCTTAAGGGTCAGTATGCCTTCTACTTTCTAATATTACTACAACAGGTATTCCTTTCAACAGTAGTATGATCTAATTGTGGTTCAATTTAAATTTTGTAGCAGAAATAGTATCTTTCTCTCCCAGTACTGTCTCCTAAATCACCAACATCAGCGCTTGACCCTTCCCATTGCCCCCACAGTCCTGCCAAGTGATTTGACTGTACTACTGTCTCTTAGCCCTCTCTGCCACCAAGAGAGGTGATAGGTTATTTTGTTTATGAATATGGCTTTCACCAGAAATGTACCTGGATTTCACCTGCCTTTATTGGGAGATTAAGATGGCTGTAGCCCATCAGCACTGCTCCTGGAATGAAGGAACAGTCGTGTGGCTGTGGAGAGGCCTCTTCCTGGACAAAGCTGGATCTTGCCATACCGTCCCTAAAACAGTAACCTCTTTGAATGATGGAGGCCTGGTCAGTTCACACCACTTCCATGGTTAATACGACACTTCCGGGAAAACAATTAACCCCCCTAATACTCTAGTTGGTGCATAATAGCACTGGTGCACCCTTCTGAAGAGCAGATGATTTGCACCTCACCAGCCTGGACCAGAAGCTGAACAAAATGTGTCTGTCTGCACCTCCTGTGACTGTGCCAGTGGTGCTGACCACTGCACACCCCAGCTGTGGAGAGCTGCCCTGGCTTTTTTGAAACTCTATACAATACAAAGTACGGGTTGGATTTTTTGTTCCTGGGAAGGTTTCCATCTCCTTTTCAGAGAAGGAAATGAACAGCACCACTTCTGCAGCTAGAATTCTCTTCCAGTAGCATATGAAAAATATTTTTCTTCCTCATGCTGAATTCCTGGTATTGTAACAACATCTCCCTCTAACCTGAGTTAATTTATATTTAAAGTTTTGTTTTGCCCTTTTATCCTTTTAAAACTCTCATTGAAAGGTCTACCTAGTTCTCCAAATTACATTAGTAAACCAGGACGGTTTATTTATATTTGTTTGTATTAATTCTTTAGTAAATGAATAACAAATGAAGTTTGTTTCATAAATGAACAGCATCTTTTATGACATTAGTATGAGTTTGTACCTCCCTCTGTCCAATAGCAAAATTTCAGTGACTCAAACGGTAAACATTTTCCACCTAACTTTTTAACATATATATGTACTCTTTACCTATTATTTAAAACTAGCTGCTTCACAACTTAATCAGATTAATAAAATTTTTTTTGTAAAATTAAGTGATGACAATTTCAGGTTTTAACCCTTTCATGTGGCTTTCTCCACCATGAAAATCTACAAAACCTGGCTTTTTTTAATGGTTGCCCTTTCATCCACTTAATTTTTTAAAAGCTTGTTTCAGCTCCACCTCTGTTTTCACCTCCTTTCAGTAATGCCTGGGTTCTTGTAATTGCCTCTTTCCATCCCAGGTGCACCACTGTGTGCAGAGCCTGGCTCAGACATGTGTGGTTAATTGGCCGTGCAGGTGTACTCACTTGGACCCAGTGTTCCAAGTCAGCAAGCCTTGCAGAAAGGTCAAACAAATCAGTTCAAAGGGAAAATACATCTTAGAAGCGTCCATTACAGAAGTATACCTGGGTTGCAAAGCTCAATTATTCAAATGCTAATTTTGAGTGACTACATGAAGATTTTGTGATCTGACTTCTGTTCCTTCAAGTGATGAAGCCCTCTGGCTTAAACCAATTTAATTTCAGTCCAGTTATGAATGTTTCTGTTAACTGGGCGGCAGATGTTTCAGGCTGGCCACTATGAAACTAAATGACTGTAACTAAAATTTCCACTTTAACATAACCAGGAATTTGCAAAGGAAAGGTACTGTCTGCTCTGGAGAGTCAGGCCAGGTGAAAACTGGGTACGGTTCTTTCCACCTTATTTGCATAGTCCTTTGTTCTGTACTTCATATCTTAATTCTTTAAGATTAAAAAAATATCTTTTGTTTCAAGCTAAACAAAACTGGAAAGTCACATACATACAGATCCCTGTTCCTTGTTGCTTTCTCTGGTTATTTTTTTTCTCCTTTGCAAAACAAGTAGAAAAGGAGCAGAAGTACTATCAAGTCATAGGGGTAGCATAACCAAATCAGAAGAATAATTTATTGCTTTGGTTTGCATGGGTCTAATACCTGGTACATGTGGAGTGAAGCAAAGAATCCTCTTCGTCTTTCACATGGGGTCACACGTGCCAATACATGTTAAGACAGTTGTAGAGTACGTGCTGTATAAGGGTAAACAGCAAAAAAAGAAGTGGGTAGACTTGCTTGTTTGGTATGTGTGAGGATAGCATAAACATCCTATTGCTCACACTAGAACTGCTTTAACTCTGCTTATTTGCATTTGTTTTCAACTAGATCAGTCTGTGCAGAGGCGGCTGAAAACACTAGAGTTAATAAAACCTAAACGGTATTATTCAAATACCCTCTCTATATACAAACACCCGAGAAGGTGTTTAGCATATAATACATTGCTGTTTCCTAGAATTATTCCTGTAGCCCAATTTATTTGCAGAAGCTCAAAGACTGCTCAAATGCTAAAATAGTTATGGAATTATGGAATCACTCCTCCACTCCCTCCACCCCGTTCTGAATCATAAACCTCTGGCTTTGATTTGAACAAATGCGTGGAAATGATTGCCTATAACGAGAAGGTGCAGAAAGGCTTTGAGTTTGCCCCACTCTGAATGAAACCAAATGCCAGAACTTCAGCCGTGGTCCCGAGGTGGAAGGGGCAGCTCCTCAGTCTGTTCTGGGCTGAGCAAGGCCCGTTTATGCACTCTGGCTGCCACTCGGAGGGGACACTGTGGGTGGCTTGGGAGTGTGCCCTGGAACACGCATCAGCATTGCTCTACACTAGAGTGGTTTGTGTTTATGTACGTATATTTAAAGATGATGGTGATAAAATGTATGTGTTCTAGCTTGTGCGCTTGTATAGCTTGCTTTATATAACTAAAAAATCTTTATTCAATCTGGTCATTGTCCATTCATATTTTCTGTCTTGGTGGACTTTTATCTTAAATATTGTTAAGACTAAAGCTTACTATAGGCTCCAGTTGCCACTGGAATATATTTTATACAGAACAGAAGATGCACCTTTCCCTAGGCTTTCCTCTTCAGTACATGGCCTACTCTTCCTTTAGCCTTGTTTTAAACACATCTCAGCGATCTCATTTTTCAAAAGAGACTGAGCACTTCTCACAACATAATAAAAGAGGTAGAAGCCAATGTCAGTCCAATGATTTAGAATTATTTTGAGGTAAGTCTTGATTCCAAACTGATTGAAATCAGTGGAAATAAGTGGTTTCAGCTGGCTCTGGATCAGGTCACAAAGCTTTAATTTACACACACAGAGATCTGTTAGGACTTGGAGAATGACATACCCGTAAGTTCCCCATATATGCTGAGGTCTGTTAGCAATTGTTCTATGGCATTGAGTGTTTTTTACTGAAGAAAACATGGTAACCATGAGGATTCTTTTCCCTTCATACTAGAAGGAACAAATAAAGTACTGTGTTATAAATGATCTCCCTTTGACCTTTGTCTGCAACTATATCTCTAACTTTGATTGGTGTTCTATCATTGTATGGCAATAATCGAAGAATGAGATATAGTAATGGCTGAATGATGCCCAGCCATCCCACTGTAATTCCATCACTCTTCTACTCTCCCGTTCTCTGCAGGAGTTGAAAGATTAACCCAATGCCTGCGTCACTGCGGGGACGGGGGAGGGGGGGGGAGAAAAAGAGACGTATTCTTATTAAATAAACAAGGGAAGAAAATGTTCACCCCATTATCCTGGAAGCTGCATACTATAGGAATTGAATTCAATGCAGTTCTCAATTTCAGTGGTTTGTATATATAAATTTTATATATAAAATCTGTGTGCCTGAAGCTTTCTGCTTTTGCTCGTTTGTTTCTTCTGAAATCTTTAACTAGTTCTTGTTTCTATGTAAGTTATACAGATCTAGGTGATGTAATAAGTTTTGATAGAATTCAAAATATGTTGTTGCATATTTTACGTTGAACACAGTTCCTTAAGCAGAGTTTCTCAAAATTAACAGAATATTGCAGTTCTGGCCAATTATATCTTCAGAGTGAAAAATAAATACTATCATAATGTTTCTGTCTAACTCAAATGTTAACATCTGATATTAGAGAAAGGTCATACAAATACAAAAGTACCTGCAATTTGGCAAGTGTGTTTCCTTCACCCTAAAGCTCTGCTATCCATAGAAACACTCAGTCAGTTTAGCTCCACGTGCTGTAAGAGAGGACCTTAATTTAAGGGGCTTGGCTGGAACAGTGCAGGTCTTGATCTAGAGTTTCCTCTCACCTTCCTTATTCTGTGGTCCTGTGTGATAATGTGTAAATTGGCATCTACAGAATTGTTGTCAGGCTTCAGACATTTTTTTTCTTTTTTTGATGTTCTAAGCTACTCAAACTACTGTTGAGCCAACTTTTATTGACAGAAAAAGCAAGCAATGATACAAAGAATTACTGTCATCTGCAAGAATCTTGTGATGGAGTAAATAACAGCTTTTAAAAGTTAAGCTCATTAATTGAGACCTGGTATTGCAGGGTAATGATTGACAACATTGCCACCTTATTTACATCCATGCATACTCTTTATATTAGTGAATTCAAAGGGAAAGGTAGAACAGACTGGGTGTGAAGAGAGATCTAGGCAAAGAAAGGCAATTAACAGAGCCAATCAATGTGAGCTTCATTACAGAAAACAGATATCTATTTAAAAAAACAACCAACCAACCCTCCCCCCACCAGGTTTTATCGAATTACCTTATGTTTTTTGGATGAGGCTACAAACTTCTGTCATAATATCAATATAATATGCAAAGATTTTTATAAGACTTTTTGGCTTGGGGCTCTTGATTAATAAAATGGAATAACAAAAGCAAATCAACAAGACAAATATCAAATGGACTAAAATTGTCCCAGTGATATTTTTTAACATGTCATAATGAGCAGCACCTGGGGGAAGGGGAAGGAAGATTAAAGGGTAATAAGGCTTTTCCTCTTACCTCTCCTCCCTCCTGCTCTGAGCGCTGCTCTTGGTCACATCAGGCTGTTGCAAATGCTCAGGACATTTCCAATGCCCTTCCTCCATTCACTTTGCAGTAGGAGAATCAAAAGACCTAGAGAGCTGCTATACTGGAAGTGGTACAGACAAGAAGTAAAAGAATAATTTAAGGGCTGAAAAACAGCAGCAGAAACTTTAATGAAGTCCACTATATTTAGCTCTTAAAAGATGAGGTGCTTGATCACAATCCATTAAAAAAATTATGGAAGGCACAGAAGTTTTAGAATAAGGATCTTCAGCGTACTGCTTAAATATAAAATAGGAAATTGTAGCTAGACCAGAAATGAAAGATACATTTTTAATGGCTACAGTGATTAATGAACTGGTAAGCAAAGGCCGTGGGTACCAGTGGTTCTGGTGATCCTCTGTTACTAGAAATTATTGAATCAAGTATGGATATTTTAGGAAATGTGAACTCTGACGCAAGCACAGCTATTGAAACTGAAGCAGGGATTAAACCATTCCAGTCTTCTGTTTACTGACACTGAGACTAGATGAGTAGTAGACTTGTCCCGAGGGCCTTAACTATGCCCAGTCTTTCAGGTTGTAGAAGCTACAGAGGCATTTGAGGATCATGGGACATGTCTTCTCACCATGGGATGAGACATATCTGGAATTTGAAGAAAATTCAGACGTTCTCTGTCATATAGTGGGTACAAGCCCAGTAACAGGGCAGGACATGTGAGCAGTCTTGTTCAATAACCCAGAATACTTACAAATTCCCCTAATGTAACAGGCATGCCTTTATTACTGGGCTGAGGGACTTGATTTAATCATGTGATTGATGCATATCATACTTTGGAGGGCTGTAGCTTCCTCAGGAACCTGGGGTAGAAGAGGAAATAAGCAATATGCTCTGAGTCATCACCTGCCTGTGTTCGAGAAGGCCAAGAAAGGCACAAGCTGCATTGATTTCACTGGCAGTGTGTGGACTGGGAACTTCTGCCCATATTTCTGAGGGTAAGGATTTAGGATTCCTTTCTTAATTCCATCCCTGATTTATTGCAGAAGAGAGAGAGATGTGCTTTGAAG
This sequence comes from Chionis minor, assembly GCA_013398295.1. Lineage (NCBI taxonomy): Eukaryota > Metazoa > Chordata > Aves > Charadriiformes > Chionidae > Chionis > Chionis minor. Next base: position 246,122 of record VZSF01006449.1, read on the forward strand.
AGGCAATCTGAGATTACTCCTATGAATAGTCAGTACCTGAAAACTTTTCTGATGTATCTGTGTATCAGAAGTATTTATGATCAATGTGTTGGTAAGTGATACAGAATGATACTGTGGTCTAGCTTTTTAGAAAAGTTGCTGCTGGGTAATGGCTGATGCACTTTTTGAAAGCCAAAGAGCAATACTACCTCTATCCTGCATAAAGAGTTGGACTGAAATTTTGTAGGTGAAGTACACTTGGCCCAAAATATATTGAAACAGCTTTGTTTATCTTCACCACACGCATTTTTCAGTAATGATTTTCTGTTGGGAGACTCAAAGCACTTAAAAAGAAGTAGTATTTTACAAAATGATTAAAAGTAAACTCTATTTTCAATATCCAGTTTATAATTTCCCTGTGATTCATTGCCCTTATTTATCTTACTCGCTTGAATCACTTACTAGCTTTTCTGACTCAAAACTCTGGGGTTTTTTTCCCAATCTTCCTGTTTCCAGCTTAATCCCCAAATTTCTGGTGCGCTTCCTTGTAGTAGGCTCCCATGAGGCAAAAGTAAAACATGAAAGTAGGAGCATAAAATCCAAACTGCTTTATTGCATACCATATATAAGGTAAGACATAAGCAGTGGCTACTGAGATAAAAGCTTTTAGAAGAAAGGTAGAGCTCACTGTTAGTGACTGGTGTGTTGTAGGAGAGGGACAGAAGATTACATAATGTAGTGGTTTGTGATATTTTTGTTGTATGTTATGTTTGTCTCGTATGTTACTCAGAGGAGATAATAATAATAGGTGTAGCAGGAAAACACATTTCCTGACATGAGATCAGACCCATTGAGGCTAGATAGTCCCAAATGCAAAAGAAAGGGTTTTGTTGTCCTGAATGTCCCCTTGAGACTAAATAATTCTAGTGGCTTTTTATGTGGGAGCTCTGAAGCCATATGCTTTTATGGTATCCAATTTGTTATTAATATAACTATACTGTACTTAAATAATATGTAACTAATGTAAAGAAATAAGCTATTCTTAGAGAAAAGAGGGCACTTGGAGTTACAGATTTAAATAGTAGGAAGAGAGCTGGGGAGTATATCTTTTGATTTGGCTGTGTTTGAGAAGGGTTTGAAAAACTTGTTCCTGGAAACAATGAGATACAAACCTGTTTGCATAGTCGATCTCTGGCCAGAAAGGATTCCTGTCAAGTGAAATATTAACCCAAAGGAATGCAGTTTTCTTAGGGCAATGAGCTCTTGGCTTCAAACAAACCTTTCATGCAGAGCTAAAGTGACCATTTAAAAAACATATATGCATCCAGAGGATTGGATGGCTGTCAGAGCAGAAGAGGATTATCCTATCTTTTAGCTATAGCTTACCTGTTTGCAACTGGCCCGGTTCTGTAGTTCTGAAAAGTAATTTCTAGCTGTACAGTGGACAAATGCCTATTACTTTGGTTGTGTCATTGCAGCAGGCAGGTGTTTATATTATGCAAACTATCACAGCAGCTGGGAGCTCTATGAGTAATCCTAACGTTTCAGGATAGAGAGAGATCACAGAGCATTTCCTTCAGTTTATCGTCTGCTGGGAGTGGTGATCTTCCTAAGCAGGGTCAAATTTACACTGGATCCACGACAAAATAGGAATGAAGAATGCAGCATGAAAAGCTCTGAGCCCGCTGAGGGTGATAGGTAAGGTCCCAAGCACCGTGCCTTTGCAGCATTATGTGCTAGATCTGCTAGTGAGTGCCAGGTTTGAGCTGCACCCATTGAACCCACCAGGTAGTTGCTGCTCCAGGGAATGTTTTTTAGGCCCCAGGAGGCATTTGTGCTAAAATGCCGAAATACCAACAGAACAACTCCTCATTCCTCCTGCCAACTGAGAAAGGGCTAAGCCTCTAAAGCACAATCCAGACCATAATGTTCATGCTAAACTGGGTGTTTCCCTCATTTTTCTGTTTGCAGAGATACATGTGCAAAGTATAACTTTCTGTCCTTTGGCTGTGATGGACTCTGATGTGCTTTGCAGGTGTTCCTATGTACAAATGGGGGAGGCTCAAATGTGCTGGAAGCCACAACTGTGGAATTATTAAAGAAATTATTTTTTGTTTGCTCGTTTCTCTGCAGACTGCATTTCTTCCTCTAAGTATCCTTCACTGCCCATCGGCTTGGTGGCACTCTGGAGATATTAATAGTAGCAAGGATTTGCTGCTTTTTGTGGTGAGTTTCAGTCCACCCAGAGGTTCTTGTAGATTCCTTAGGACGAGCACCTTCTTGACTACTAGGAAGTTACGGGGAGGGGAGATGGGAGGAGGTAAGCATTACATCCCAGATCCTACCCACTTGTGACACTGAAATGGGAATTTACTCGTGGGAGGTATATGACCTTAGAAGAAAAATTAAAGGCTTTATTAATAGCAATGTTAAAACTATCATTGCTAGGAAGCTGGGTTAATCCACTCAGAAGAATGGGGAGGGTCCCTCTGCTGAGCTTTTATTTCCTATTTTTCACAGGGTCATTCCAACACTCATTTTGCTTTGGATGAATTTGCAGTCATAGCAGAAAGAGTAAGAAAATGCTTCCTCTGGAGTTTCTTCTCACATTAAATGTGTGACTATAGCGTCAGAGAAGGACTGTTATGGACAGTGTCCAGGAAGTGTCTCAGCTCTCATTAAATACAGATCATTAAATGTATTGCATAAAGAGTCACTGTGGCTGTCACATATAATTAAGCCATTCCTCTTCTGTTACTGCTATGCAAAAGGCAAGATGTTAAGTTTAATTACAATTTTGCCCACAAAAAGATGGAGAAAACAAATCAAAGCAGCCATTTTGCTTTCCCTACCTCCTCATCTCATACCTTTTAACACTGACCCATGGGGGATTTCACTCCTCAACACGTAACTTGGCCAGTGGCTTATAGGCAGAGTTGGCTGAATGCTCTGGCTATGCATATTTGTAAGACCATAGTCTGTATTGCTTTCAATAGTAAGGAAACAAAGACTTCTAAGTTTGAAACACTACGTGTTTCTGGCAAGGCCCTTTGAGTAGAAAATGAGGACCTGATCATCTTGCAGAATCAAACTGAGTGAATGTTCCTTTAAAAAAGAAAAAAGAGAGAAATTACTACCTTAAAGGGGATTTGTAGATGCTTTCCCAACAGGAAGGACTATTGGACTCTTCTGACAGCATGTAGAGTTTTCATAAGATCATGTTTCTTTTGGAGGTATATGAAAAATATAGGGTCTGAAACTGTACCCACTGCAGTCAGTGATGAAATTGTTACTAAGTCCATGAACAGAATGGATCCCAATGTGATGGAGAGCATCGCTACTATTTTTAGTCCGTATTTCAATAACTTCAGCAGTCCTAAGCAGGTCACATCTTTCCCCTCATCCCCATCCCAGGAATCTTTGCTGTACTGTCAACTACTGTATGTTTGTACAATGCATATTGCAGCTGGAATGCAGTCTAGTTCAAGCCTTCCAATATGTTTCCGGTAATACAAAAGCAGAGCACTTAGTAATCTGTGATCCAAGTACACCTAGTGGTTAAAGTTATTGCACACAAGCAGTAAGAAAAGAGTAAACTGTCTGAGGCAGGGACTATATGTTTGAATGGCCAATCTCCTTCCCTTGAAAAAAACCCCTCCTCACCGATTCTATGTTCCATTCTGTTTTTATGTAAAAAACCCAAAACAAAATAAAAAAACCCACCCCAAGACAAACAAAATGCGTCCAAACCCACAATTAAGGTGATAAAGTGGTAGATAAATTAACTAATTGGATTTCAACTTGCTTAGATCTATGTGATAACCCAGACCTTGTAACTGGGAGCACTAAATATATGTAAAATAGAAATCAGAAAATTGAAATTTCAAAGAGAATCTGTTACCCCCAAACTTATGGAAATGGCATCCTGTTGTTTTGTCTTCATTATGATAGAAGATAAACAGATCATTTTACTTGTGATCCAAATAGAAACACATTCTGGCATCTGTTCTATGCCAATAGTTGCTCTTGCTATGAACATGCTTACGTTTTATTGCATTGGGCTATTTGCCACTTTATGTAAGCTACACCAGCTGCTCTTGCTCTTGCACAACAGATTACTGTATGCAGCACTCTGCTTTTCCCTAAAGCAGATAACGTTTTGTAAAATCCGGATAACTATGTCTCTAGGAAGTGATTGTAAGTTATATTAAAACTGTGATAAATGAGAGCACAAACAGCCTTGAAGAACTGTACTAAAATGTTGCTACTCTAAGGGAAGGTTGTGGTTGTGGGTAGCTGGTTTTTTTACTGTGCCTAATGTATGTTCTTACATTCTTTTGCCTGCTACATTTTTTCAGTACTTGCTGCTTTTCTTAAAATATGATCTATAGCACACCATGATAAGAAATATTAATAATAAAGCACTGAGCAAATTACTATTTTGTTTTTTATGGCAATGAAATACACTGAAATCACTTCAAATTTACTTGAAAATAAAGCCACTGAATCCTCTTTGTTGCATTTCTGTGACAGGTTTCGTGCTTTGTTTTCTTGGCAACCTTCTGCATGGGAAAGCAGCATTATGCAAATAAAAATTCAAATGCCAGCCACAGTGGGAAAACACAACACAATTTTTCTTGACATCTTGGGTGATATAGGTCAGACCATGTTATGCCAGAACTAAACCAAGGTCTTCTCCTCAGGTGTAAACTCCACCTCAGCTACATTTTAAAACCATTTTTCCTACGATTTGGACGCTGCATGGCTGCAAAATCATACTAATTCCAAATTTAGGAATGCCATGCTGAAGCTGTGGCTGAACTTTGCTGGTTTTGACTAGGTGCTGGTGATCAAAGTGCCCATGAGTATAAGGCTGTGAGGCGCTGCTGCTGCAGGAAAAAGTCAAAGTATAATTGGTCTGAGGGTGTGGAGAGAAGCAGCAGGGGATGCCGGTAGGGATAGTAAAAGCTCAACAGGGTTACGGAAACCTGCCAAATCTCCATCCTCACTGCAGGGAGCTCCTGCTGCTGCCAGGGAGTAAGGAAAACAGATGGCTGTTCCTTTTGAAGCCACTAACACTCATTTCTGTGCCTGTTGTGTGTTTTTCCTCCTTCCCCTCAAGTTTCCAACTCCTGCAGTAGCTCCTGGAGCAACCAGGCATTGGCAGATATGTTGGAAGGCAGCCACGCAGGCGGGTGAGTTTCAGCTGGAGATGATGGTTGCTTTGTTTTGTTTTTCCTTTCTCCCAACTGCCTCCACAATTTGGCAAAACGATGTCAGGATTAGAAATAGTGGGATAGGACAATATGCCAGAATCTATTAGAGGGAAAGAGACAGAGCTATAGTTGAATGGGAAGATGGAGCAGTGCCAACAGGAGCGTGGGTGTGAGGGTTTGGATGCAATTAGCACAGCCGGCCAAACATATCCTAACACGGACACTTCACCGTTATGTGCTGAATAGTCCTCTATGTTTGTGCTTATTTTCGGTGGGGTATAGCTGGTACCCGTAGATGGGGCCTTGTTTTTTCCTCAAAACCAGCAATGATGTGAATCCTGGAAAGTCTGTAGCGTGCCTCAGCTAGAAGTGGTTTCACAGAATGCTCTAAATCAAATCTCCATGTCTAACACAGAAAAACATGAGATGGGAAATAAATTAATGTTTATGTTTATGTTTCCACTGTATTTCAGCTACTCTGAAGGATTGTAAGACTTTTTTTCCCCTCAGCTGTCTCGAATGTCTAATGCATTTGTATGCTGTTGTGAAGCATAACAAAGCACCAGTTTGAAGGAAGACAGAAACATGTAGAATGTTGAATTTTGATTTTAGAATATCACTAAGAGAGCTCAAAGAAAGATGCAGGCTTGGGCTAGCCTGAGTTAGCAATTCAATGAAATATATGCATAGGTTGACATGCACAATAATGATGGCGCATGACTGAATTGTCACCTATCTGAGGGGAAAAAATCTGCCCTTGGGCAGGTTTCTGACTGTTGATCTCAACCAGTGAGTGATTCACGCTTTTAACAGATGTTTCTGATTTAGGACAATGAAGGCTTATGGGAGCTTTTTCTTGTCGCTGAGGAAAGAGCGCCAGCCCAATCAAACAAGCAAATTTGGAGCTTGGCATCGGAATCAACTAGCAAAGCTGGATAATTTCCTCTTGCAAAAGCTGTGTGCCGTCATTATTCTATGACACCCTAAAAATTTGATAATTAGTACCGACTTGTTATTTTTGCCATCTCCTGCATTTAATCATTTAGCCACTATTGCCATCTACCAAGAAAGACGCTAAAGCCACTTATTCAAAAGGCCTGTCTGGCTTGTCCAAAATAGCACACAATTCCCAAACCAGCAAAATATGATGCATACAGCTGCCCCAGCTATGTAATTGTAGCAAATATTTCTAGATGCATAGCCACAAAACAAACTCAAGATGGCTCTGTGTTAGCTGATATTTGCCTTTACAGAATCATTTCTATTGTCATTAACATCATAAAAGCAAAGTAATGGGACTCTCTGGTACAGGCCAAACACAGCTGAAAGGGCCTTGGTTACTAACATAATGTAAAAATAAAACCAAATTCATGGGGTTTGTCATCAGAAACTATACTTTGATTTTTGCCAACTACATAGTTAGTGCAAATTTTTATCAAATTTCATCTGCATGATGCTCAAGTCCAGTATTTCTTGGATTTTTAGTTTGGCAAAGCATAATGTCTGATTTGTTACATGCCTACCTTTTAAAATAGCCTGAAAATCAGTTACATTTCAGGAAGATGCAAAGTTTCATAATATCAAAAAATATATGCAGCGACTCAGCCTTCTCATTAGAATCTTCAAAAGTGATTTGACAGCAAATTTTTGGCATAGGATTAGTGAGAGTCCCAAGGGACTGTGGTGCCTGTTGCCCCATCATGCTGTAGGACAGAGTTGCCAGTTCATGGGATGGGAGAGCAGTTTGCTTCATTTCCTTCCTCCACACCGCAGCTGCGTATAGCCCTGAATCTGTCACTTATAGTATTTAGAAACCACTTCTAAAAAAATTAGGTGTCAAAATTCGAAAATATTTCATGAATTTCGCTGATGTCAGACACTATGTCCATAGTAACGCTTTGTGTGTGTGAATATTTGGAAGCCAAGCCGAACCTAAGTGTAAGGTCTTTAAGGAAGATCAACAAATGAGGGGAGGGAGATAATGAGGGTATTTTCGAGAACAGTTATTGCTATGGTCAAGGATCTCCAACAGGAGCATCTAAATCTTTGACAGAGATGTGTGTCTAGTTTATATTCTTTTACATTCAGCACTGATGGCATGGTTCATCATCATTCTTTTGTCTGCTCTCTGCTTTATGAGCCTCATGTGGGAAAGCTAAATTTAGCATAAAATAGCCATAGTGCATTAAATCACAAAAAGAAAAAAAATCACATTAATAAGTCCTATTGAAATGGGTTTTATGACTCAATGCTAAGGTACTTTAGAGCTATAGATCAATATTTTTTATTAGTGCCGTAGAACATGCTCCATCAAACTACCAGTACGTATATACCAATAGACAATTAAAACACCTGTAGACATTGATAAAGCCTACTTAGAACCAAAATTATCATTCTGTAAAATACATAATATTTCTCAAGAAAGGCTATAATATAGGTATAGGTCCTTAATTTATTTTTTCCACTTAGGGATGGTCTGTGATTAAAGTACTACATTATTTCTTTCCTTGTAGCCCTGAGTAACCCTGTCTCCCTTGCAGTCTTTGAACATGCAAGTCTCTGAAGGACCTGGTGCAGAATGCAGAACGCGAATGAACATTTGAAAACGAGTGGCAAGGGCTTTCTTGGCTCATTAATATTAACATCATTGCCTTGTGGAATTAGAAATAAGAGAGGCGTTGCTTTGTTACTCTTGATTCTCAACAGTCTTGGAATTTTATTTTTTATGTGCTGTAGATACAGGCTTTATTCCCCTGAACAGAGAACTGACATTTTCTCCAGGCCCTTAACTTGCAGTGTGGTGTAGTGGTATACAGGATAACAGATACTGGACCTCCTGAAGTGTACCTAGTTCTTTGTTGTGATGCTGCTGTTTATCTCATCTCTCTGAGCCTGTGTTTTGGAGCTGTACTCATGAGTTCAGTTCCTATTTTGTGCAAGCCTGTTGACAGGTGCAAAAGCACTCTCTCATTTTTTGGCGGGGTGAGATGGGCAACCTTGTTCATTACTATCATGTGGTTGTAGTATTTGGTGCTGTTTCTGTGCAAGAACATAATTGTCTGTGGGATTGTTCCTTTAACTGTCTCATGTGTCTAAGTATAATTTGTGTATGAATTAATGCTTCATAGGGGCTGACAAATTCTGGTGAGAAGTGCTGTGTGATGCCCAGGCAAAGCATTATTAGTTGGGTAGACAGCTGGGCATAAGGAATTTGGGAGCTCTGAAATGGGGTGAAAAGCCTTAGTTTTTTCTTTCCTGTAGTCTTCCACTAGTGCCTACAGTGTGTAAAAAGCCCAAATCATGTGTCTTTCATCCAGCAGTTGAGGAAGATGCAAAACCTCATGGTGGTGGGTTTGGGGGTGCGAGGGGAATTAATTTCACCAATCTGAAAATGTGGAGTAAATTACTTGACTCCAGCCTAAAGAGGGGGCTGCGGGAGCTGTGTGCTTTCTCACTGTTGTGACTCTGGGATAGGAACATTTTCTCACAGCTGGGGGATTTAATAATCTCCTGGCTGCAGGCTTTGAACTGAAAACACACACTACTATCAGAGATAGGTTCCTCAGGCCCTGGTGTGGGATTATGGTGATAACTGCGTGGTTTAATAAAATGTCATAGTTGCGATTTGAGCAGGAGCTGTTCAGAGCATGCCGGCGTAAGCGCTGGCCACCACAAGAAGACGTGCAGCTCTCGGCATTGCTTAGAGCAGAAGGCAACAGGCCAGCAAACAGGCAAAGCTTCTAACAGCTGCTGAGGCTCTAGAACTCGGAGATGTTTAAATCCAGATTTTTATAAAAGCTGACATGGTAAAGTCTTGTGGGTTTGTTTCACAGGCTGCATTGCATGTAGTAGTGAGGCGCTTTGTGTAAATACTGAAATCTGTTTCAGTTCGGGGAGTGGGGAGGGCAGAGAAAACCAATGCTTAAATCGAGGCGCTGTTCAAATTCACAATGTGTGTGAAGGAGGAAAACCTGTTTGAAAAAAACTTCTAGAGGAAGTGAGTGAAATCCTGCAACGATCACTTCAGGGGAAGAGAAACCCCAAAGCATCCAGTAAATCTTCCAAATTTCTTTCCCTTCGTTTCCTGTTCAGAGCTAGAAATGGAGGGGGGAAACCCATCTTATGTGGCTTTTCCCCTGCTGCTCGCATTGTGGTGTATAAATGCTCAGAAAGGCCCAAAAGCTTGTATTTGTTTCAGTCACAAAGAAAACCTTCAAACTGTGACGTCTTCAGGGAGTAATGTGTTCGTACAATGCAAAAGGACTGCTTTCATCGCCTGAACCTCCTTCCTGCCTTACAGCCTCTTCTCATTTTGACTCAGCTACCCAGGCAGTCCCTACTCATGGGGTCAAACTGGAACGTTTTCAAGACAATGTGCTAGAGTCCAAGATCACACCAAAAGTTGCTCGGTGACCAACCACCCCTAAACTCATTCCAAACGTTGCTTGGAAATGTTCGTTCTTAAATGTTGGAAATGTCTTGCGGCTATAGCAGGAAGCTGATAGTATCCTGCAAACATGTCCCTCTTGAGTTTTAGTGTGTGTTTATTATTAAAAACAAGCTGCTGAGATTCAGAGTCACACCAGCAAACCCCCATTCCATGCCACCCTGAAAGGCTTGCTTGTGTATAATCAAACCATTAGGAATTGGTTCTTTCTGAGGAAAATACAGAAAAAGGACTAAAGTCATTGTGTGTATACAGGACTCCGTAAGAATTTCATCTGGATATCTACTGGTTGCTATTCTCTTGGGCTGAATTTCAGCAAGTGACAGAAAAATGAAGGGTTCTTGTACCCTTTGATGAACACCCTTTTAGTCATTCTATGTAACAGCACACGTTTAAGGAATGGCTAGAAACTTAGAATACAAGACACTAGATTTTATTGTTTTAAATAGCATTCATTAAGTAACCCAGTTTTGTACTACTGCATCCTATTCTTAGAGATGATCTGTGACAGTGATAGTGCAGGCTGTTTTCTGCGACTCTCCTATAAATACTGAGAGCATTAACACATGATCAATAATCCCATGTAATCATGTTCATTTTGATCAAGAATGTCTTTTTCATGCGCATAATTTCTCTCTTTTTTCTGTGTGTGTGTGCAGTCCTTACATAATGGGCATGGTCAATTTTTTCCTGCCCTGTCTTCCATTGCTTAGGTAACTCTAATCATGCCTTACTGGTCTTCTTTACATTAAAATTGCTGTTGTCTGTACACGTATAACCATATATATATACGTACACAGACAAATATAACCATGTATGGTTTCTTTACTGAGATTACTAGAAAAATCTATTCTTGGGCAGTGATCCAGCTTGCAGTGAAGAGACTATTTTCATTACAAGTTTTTAGCATCTGGCTCAACTCCTTACATCTTTTGGGATAGGTCAGCCTCTCTGCCTACATCTGCAATTGGTAGCACAGCTGTTGCTGACCTCTGCAGTGTATACATAAAGTGACAAGAAAGATGGTACACTCTGAGAAGTTTTTTCTTTAAGAAAAAAACAGATGAATCCATGTTATAGAACATACTTTACCTTGAATCCAACTGTCTTGTTACCCAATACTTAATAACTGTTTAAATTGGAACTGCAAAGCAGCTTAGTGATTGCACGTGGCTGATATAGAATTCCTGGTCATTGAGAATAAGTATAACCTTTCACTTTTTTATAGCTTTGAAATTCTGTATAATGATATGAATAAATCTTTAAGGTATAAATTTACAATTTTGTTAATTATTTTTTGAAACCTTAGTGACAGGGAAATGTCATATGGTTCCATATTTGTTTTTCAATCAGCCAACTAACCAAGTGTCCAGATATCTCTATGTATATTCAGTGAGACACAACTGGGACCAGAGTCTCAGCTGCTGAGTCTTTCTTGTGCTTCATGTTGGGGTGTATACACATGGATAGCCAGAAATACTATGAAGAAATGAAATAAGCTTATCCAACAATAAATTAGCATTTCTGGTTCTGGCTGGCTTTTAAACTTGGATCTGCAAACTGTTGGAGATCAAAGGCTGAGACTTCTGTATTTCTTAATCAAAGTTTACATCTCATTCTTCAAGTAGTAGAAGTATTCAAATTTTTTACAGATATCAGGACATCTTCCTTCACTGAGCTCATGAAGGGGCATTCAGGAAACCTTACAAAGTGATGATCCCATCTCTTTCCTGGGATGTTCATTGTTCTTGCAGTGTGTCACATTGAAACTCCATACTAAGACACACTGGCAACTTCTATTTGAAGAAGATTCATGCTATAATGTCTTTTTGGCATTGACAACTGCTTTTTATTGAAAATGTTTTCGTATTGTTTCCTTTTTTGCAGCATTACTGGACAATAGTACCTTGTGGAGTTTTGTAATGATTTGCACAAACACCCTGAAGCAATGCTTATATAGATTATGCTTTGTACTAGCTGAAATTATTTTGGTGAAGGCATGCTAACACAAAATTAAGAGATATATACCATACAGACTTTGCTGTCTGGCGAGATGGTGGAAAGTGAAGAAAGAGCACAAGGAGTGTGTGGGTAAGGATGGCTACCCTGTAGTAGCAAGCCATTTATGACTTTAGAGAGAATATATCTAATTTTATCTGAGGGGAATCCCTGAATTTGCACCTGGGGTTCCTGTAGAAATAAGGATGTCTTGAGTCCGAAATGCTGAAAATTTTAATGGAGTTCCAAGTTTTTCCCAACATTTTGTGTGATCTGTAGCTTTCCGGAAACCATTATGACAGGCATGGAAATGACAGAAATGCTGCTAGAAGTGAAGCTCCACATGAGTTGACTGCTTTATTTTAGCAACGCGCAGAGTTTCAAGAAAATGAAGCATCTGATATATGGGTCACATCCCTGATTGGCCTTAGGGCCAGTTGCCACTCTGCACGCATGAATGCACAAGTCATCTCAATGCCCAGGGGAGGAGGTAGCTCCATGGGTTATGGTAACATGACAGCTTGTTGGGAATTAGAGCAGTCAGAGGAGCCCTGCAGAAGTTTATAAGCAGAACAGGTGGCATAAAGTAAGGGGTAATCACACATTTTAAATTAAAAAGAAAAACAATAATCTCTGGGGGCTGCATGGCCCCAAAATCTTCTGCTAGGTGCAGGAAGGCTCCTGTGAGATACAGCGCATCAGCCACCTAGCAGCCATTCTTTGGCAGGCTGCTCTGGATCCAGAAAGCCTACTCCCTTGGTCTTCTGTGGAGGATTTATATACTTCACTGAACATCCACCTCCTGCATGCAGCCAGCTCCTGAAAAGTCATTGCGAGTGCAGTGGGGTTTTGGTGGTGTTTTTTTTGGTCTTTGAGATAGGCATTTGGGATATATGCTGCAATTTCTTGCCTGCATACAAGGTGTAATGAAAAACAGATCAGAAATGAGCTGGATAGTCTTGCTGCTTCTGGTAATAGGGGGTTTAAGGATGCAGATCCTCAACTGCATGATGAGGTTCAGATTTTTACTCAATACTGGCTGTTCACTTATTTTACTAGAAGGCCAAATTGAACTGGTGAAACAGATCAGTGCTCTACACTGTCAAAGCAGCAGTGATCCTAAGCAGCATAGGGAAGTCTAGAAAGCAGCAACGCTTCTGTTTCTTATGAGCTGATTCTTTGTATAAGGAAAAGGAATAGAAATAAGTGAATGAAAAAACTAATTTGCTTGTATTTTAAGAGTCTCTCCAGGTCTCATTTACAGGATCTCAATGTGGTAATACTCCATTATTTCTGAGATTTTATCCTTGCATGTTATTTATTTAGCTGCTAAATAAGCAGGCAAACAAAGGAATTTGTCAAAAGTCTTGATTTCATTTGTAGTATAGTCTCTATGTTCCTTGCTTCCAGTTTGCCATCGCTTCAGCTCTGGGAGGTGGTGGTCTTTCTACTTGCCTTGTCTGAACAGCTGGAACGAGCTTCTCTTGTACATTTCCATTTTTCTTCTTCTTTCCTCATTTGTTTTCTTTTATCCTTCCTGTTCACTGTTCATAGTGACTGACCATTCACGTTTTGAAATATTGCTGACATTCTTATTCTCCCATTCACTTTCTGCTTCTGAGCACCCAGATGCTGAAAGTCGAAAAACCAAGGCTGGAGTGGCAGGTGGGCAAATGCTTCTTGTGCAAATGCATCTATTTACATGTGAATGTGCTCATTTGCACACAAATACTTTCATTCACAGGAATAAAAGGATTCTCTCCATGTGCACCATTTGTGCAAACAAAAACTGGATTTATGAAACTACTCAGGAAAGTCAGGGAAGGTTCAGGTCTCCTGCCATTTTCACTTTGGTAGTAAGTTCACAATCTGATAATATACCTCTGAAAACATAACCAAAGTTCTATCAAGTACTGTTGATTTTTAAACTTTTTACTGCTCAAGGTAGAGGTTGTCTTTCCATGGTGTGCATACAGTGCCAGATGGTGTAGATCTAAAGCGGTCTCATTCCCAACTGGGACCACGGGGAAGTACCATAGTATAAATGAAAAAGTAATTATAGATATGAAGGTCAAATACAATTTCTCCTAAGAATGGTTGATATAGAGCAGAAACTCAGAAAGCCTTCTTCCAGGAAATATGCATGTTTTAGATCTATAGTAGAGAAATCTGTACTTAAAGCTGTGGCTTTGTAATATCCTTTATACAAGATCATCACTAGCATATGTGGTCCTCCTTCCTTATCTGACTCACAATTCTGTATACAGGTCACTTTTCTGTCAGGAATTACCAGTAAAATGCAAAGCATGGCAGGAAACCCAAATAGCATTGCATATCTAAATAATTGGTTGCTGCCATCAGCAAAGAAATGGGTATGGTAAGAGATGAGGTCAGCCAATGCTTGATAACAAACTACTGGCAGCTAAGATGGTTTATATTTTTTAAATTTGATTTTAGGTGGGATGGGAGGAACTGTTGGAGGTGAGCACTTGTTTAAATTTTGTTAGTTTCCTCTATGGATGTTGAGCTGCCAAAAAAGTCTTCAAAACAATTCTAATATGCCTGCTGCTAATCTTTGTAATGAGAAATCCCAGAGCCTGGAACCTTCCACTGCAGAAGCTCCTCTCTGGACACTGAAATGCTTACTTTTGGATTCTGGTTGTCATGGTTCTGCTCAGATTAAAATGATCTGAAGAAGATTTTGAGGTAAGAAGTTTTGGCGTTTCTTAAGATATTTCCTCCCAAGACCTTGGTTTTCTTCCAGTGTTGGTTTAGGAGACTGAATAGGTTATGAAGGGAACACAAATCTGTAGTTCCATTTTATTTCTGTCATTGCAGCACTTAAGGCATTCAACTACATTCCTAGGTCAGCAACCAAAGATGAGCATTGAAGATGCAGATACTCCAAAGTTTATTAATTGGCTTCCTGTATTTTGCAGTGTGTCTGTGTGTAATAATGCATCCTGAAGACTTCCACTGGTTCAGTACTTGTGGTGGTTTTAGAGTAGTCAGCACAATACAGTATAGTAAGAGTAACCATAGCTATGTCAGTTTCTTCTTTTACATATGCAGATTGTAGTGGAGTTCAGTAAAAGCCTATATCTGAAACTTAAAAGCAAACTTAAGGAAGATTATCACCCAGAAGATGACCATCAAGACAATGACTATAGGGAGGCACCTGGCAGAGGCGATGTTGGCTAGCAATCTACTGCTACTTCTGGTGAAGAAAGAGCCCATCAGGTGGAGAGTGATCTAGTAAGACTGTCCTAAAATTCAGTTAACTTTCAAAATTTTCAAAAGTTATATATTCACAGTGGTCTAAAGTAGAAGCAGGAATGGAAAAAGTAAGATACTGTCTCGTGCCTTGCACCTTCTCAGAGGCACCAGGTAGCAGCGTAGAGGAGCTCTAACACTTTTATAAATCCGGTACATTAACCACATAATTTATAGTCATTACAGTCAATATGTGTTTCAAAAACCCAAGAAAAGAATAGGATGGGGTTATTCCTGGCCAGTGTTTGGAAAGATGAAAAAGAAATAACAGGAAGATGTTTCACAGCTTTTTCAGAACCACAACTCAAAGGAATCATTATAAAGTGAAGAAGTAAAGGCCAGTGTCGCCGCCTTGCACAGAAGGATCTAAAAAGTTTTTGTATTTTCTATCTCTGATTTCATTACTCCTAATAACTCGTTTCCTGATGGAAGGTAAAGAGGCACCTGAAATATAGATTTGAGTCCTTTTAGTTAAACCTTTATCCCTTTGTCATAGCGGGTTTTTTTCTTCTGTAGTTCCATTCATCTGCTCTACTGGAACTTTCAGTCGCACAGTGTTAAAATATGGCTGTTCTAAGCTAATATGCATTAACTTTTTAAAAACTGTTTTATACATAACCTATTGTATTAATATAAAACGGTAAGGCCATTTTATCGTTTCCTTGGAATGGCCCATTACATTGTGAGCAATCTACTCTTGCTTTTTTAGAAAAGACTTTGAACTCAATACAAAAGGAAAATATAATCATGTACAACTATAAAGACCGCTTTTTTCCCTTTTGTGCAGTGTAACAGAGGTGGATGAGTAGCATGGTAATGAAGAGATGGACTGTCTTTATTAGCAGGCTCGGTGAAAGGGTTCTTTTCAGAACTTCAACTTTTCTTATCTTCTTAGTTTTCATGACGTCTATTCGGACTCTTTCCTTTTCTTGACTTTCTTTTAAATATGTCTAACAGACTGGCAAAGCCAAGCCAGTTCATCCTTCTTTCCAAAGAAGGCTAGATACAAAGTCTAGTGGTTTAGATGCTTCCATAAAAGTTTTTCATATATTTAGAGAGGTATTGCTGTTTGCATTGCTTAGGAACTAGTCATGTGTATATCTCATAGTCATTCTTTAATTTCTCTAAAACAGGCACAACAAACCCCTTGCTATGATACTTTTATACTGTAGTTAAAGCAAGCTAATGATATAGGAAGTTTCTCTGAGTAACAAAATAGGACTAGAAATACCACTTAACCCTCTGCCCTAGAAACTGGTTAATATAGTAGATTTGTAGAAGTCTATTTGATGATCTCCCACCCTCTTCTACAATGTGCTCCAAAACCCTTTTTGATATTTCTCTACTCCTCCTTCATGCTCCCTATTTTTCTGGTGTTCCTCCCACTCCTTCTGCTTCAGTATTCTTTGTTATATAGACAGTTCACTTTTAATCTTGCTCAGTTAAGGAATTCCACTATAATAAAAGGAAATGGCCATTCGTTCCAAGCCACAGAACAAATGAAAACTACCTTCACTACTGCCATTCTGGTGTGGGGGAAGTATCCCATCATTGCTGTGTTGAGCTCTGAGGAAAGAGCCTAAAAAATAACAAACAAAACACATGAAACGTTATTTATTATCTGAGGCTGGGAAAGTGGAACCATAGTTTGTTGTCTGGTATTTACTTATTATATTTTTATAAAGAATATCACAGATATATATCATGCATAGTTATATTAGAGCCCTCTGTGAAGGACCACTATTGTTGCATTACACAGAGTGGAACATTCAGTCCAGGAGTATTGCTATTTAGCATGTATATCTTCTGTGCACTAGCTATTAATAGATCTTGGTCTTGAAAGAATATGGCTTTCATACAAAGACTACAGAGCAAAATTAAAGTAGAAATAAGAAACAATGAATTCTGCAGACTGAGGAGGCTGAAGGATACAAGTAATGTCATAGCAAAGTTGATTTCACTTAGATCTTATATCATGGGCATCTCACAATAATGAATATGATTCGTTTGGTTCACTAGATTATGTGTTCCAAAGAAACCAACTACCTGCTTTGCAAAAGATTTCCAAGGCACCACTGTATAGAAATAGCATGAAAAGGCGATTCAAGGCCTTTGTCTTAACAGGTGAAAAAAGTGAACATTTGTAGAAGTATGAATCAGTAAGGGGTATTTTGATATGAGTCACATAGATCATGCTTTGAGGAGGAAGTTGGACTAGATGATCTCCAAAGGTCCTTCAAACCCCAACGATTCTGTGATTCTATGAACCATAAGTTTGCTCTGCATATAAACTAAATCAATAGTTCTGTAGTCTTTATATTGGATAGTTTACAGGAATTTACCCAGAACAAACAATTTAAGAGTGTGTGGGTATGTATATATTTCAGCAATAGCACTACCATCCCAGGGATGGTACCGCCAAAACTGACATTAATTGCATGCTTATCAAATCAACCAATGCAAAATGATTTACACAGATGTGTAAGAATTTCTTTATATGCATATGGAAATCTCCTGTCATCACTGGCAATGAGTCTGCTTTTAGCTTTTTCATCAGAAAATTATTTAAGAGCCGACTGTTGTTATTTAAATTAATTGGCTAGCGGTGGATTAAATTAAATAAAAGAAAGACAATGAAAACAATTTTAGGGTTTTTTTAGCTTTAATCCAGACTGGTTACTATAATATACTCTTTGTAACACGGATTTTTTTCAGGATGAAAAATATTTCTCCCAAAGAAAATCAGTGATTATAAGGCAGACATTTTTGCCACGTCTTATGAATTGTTTAGGTGATCTTCACTGTTTAAAATTCTTTTTAGATATAAGCACCATGTGTAGTTAAAAAAGCACTTTTCCTGGAACTTTGAAAAAATTTTATTGGAAAATATTTTTTATTGGAAATATACCAAGTGTTGAATTTTTTAACAAATGTTGATTTTTTTTTTTTTAATATATATTTGAATTCAGGCTACATAACTAGAGGTACTTTCTGTTTCCTTTTGTGTCTTCAGCTATATCTGACAGCTCAGAGATGTAAAACTGTTCTATACCTAATGATGGTCAAGAAATAACAAGATGTAACTTGTGCACAACTAGCATATATGCTCACAATAGCGTAACAAGTCCTGACATGGTTATTTCAAACTGCCTGTATATAAAGATGTATAAAATCATCTTTCCTTGCCTGCCAGTTCCCACTCTACTCTTCCTTCATTAAGCATAGTAAGTATATTACTGTGTTGAAGGGATTCACTTTTTGGTACAAGTACTTGATTTGTATAAGGCTTTTCAGGTGATTGTGAAAACTCTTGGGACCATTTTGTTACGCTGATATGATCATATTTATGTCATTTAAAAAGGAATATATAAATTTAGATGGCATCTTTTTTTTAAAGTTTTAGATTATTCGTCTGTCATTGAGATGCAGGTGTGTTGATGAAGAGTTGTCTGGAAGGTACAGCAAAATCTTTTAAACGCTCTGCACAGCATCTCTGTTGTCCTCAAAGGGTTTTCACTCATTGGCTGCAGCCCGTGCCAAGAAGAATCTTTTTGTTAGTGTTTCCTTTAGTAAAATAAAGGCATAAAGGCAATTTGCCTCAGCTCTCAAAATACGTAGTATCTTTCCTGAGGGTTCAATTATATGAAAAATTTCTCAGCCTTACTGTATTTATTACATCCCTCCTGGGTCAAGCAATATGAATTCCTGTATGCAAAACCAAATTTGAATCTTGGAGTTGAGCAAGAATTGTTGCAACCATCAGAATATTGATATACCATGAAGTATGTGAAAGCAGCCTTGGTTTAGTCTGTTGGTCTGGTGAATTGGGCTGGTACTATCCCAGCTTGCAATACAAGCCAATACATTGTGTCTTAGATCTATGCACTTACATTTAAAAGCATTAACTCTGTCAGTTCAAGTGAACGTCAGTAAGAGCTGTTCAGGCCTAGGTAGCCCATTGGGTCAACGTGGTCAAGGCATCTTGGTTTCTGCAGCTTGCAGCGAGCTTCATGTCCATCTGCCTTTTGCTCTTTAGAATAAGCTTTGCTGACCCAATAAGAAAGTCCCTACATACTTTGTACTAGTCTAAACAAGACCTGTAACGGGTATACTGAATATTCAGAAGATAAGCTGCCTGAAAAGAAAGCATATGGGCATGTTCCTTTTGCTCAGGGAAATGTTTGTGCTTCTGGGAATATGTGGGTCACACACTACAAATTGTTGAGCCTAGCCACACCCACTGTAACACTGACATCCCCTTCCAGCAATGGTAGAGGTGAAATAGGATATGATCTTTTGCAAAATTACTTTAGTCATCATACAATGGCTGCAGTGTCTGTCTCTGCAACCTCAGGCACATCCAGTTAACTTACCAGATGAAAACTCATCTCTAATGAAACTCGGTGTGTGCTGACTTTCTGTCTTTTAACTTGTATAGATAATAAAATGTAAATCCTTCCCTTGTCTTTAATGCAATAAAAGCATCGGGTTGGGTTGAAGCACTAGGACATGGCTGAGTGCAGTAGTCAGTTCTTAGTTTAAATGTAGTTAGTACTTCTTGCCTACAACTGACCACATTGGTCCTTTCTAGCTAGCCTAAGAGGCAGTGACAGGACAGCAAGCGGCCCTTTTACAGGAACAGCAATTTAGATTTTGGCTAAACAGATCCAGTGAGGGTTCAGCAATACATTGCGCTTTACCTACGCAGATGACTCGCCATGCTCCAAACAAGTATGACGCGGCCTTTGGCACCACATCAGTGCTGCCTGAAGGCATCAGCTCCCAGTGCTCAGATTCTGGACCAAGAGGGAAAAGGGACCCTGTGACAGTATGTTCTCACCAGTTGGTGACTATACCCCAAGTACTGCTTGCACCCTGTGCAGCGAATTGGGCTTGCACAGCAAATCTGTTCCACCAAGCTGCTTGTGTGCACTCAAAGACCTCAAATTTTACTTCCTTCTGAAACACTACTTTTAAGTTTTGAACACCCGTTCCCAAAAAGACAGGTAAAATAACAAAGGGGATCAAGCGCAATGCTAAATGTGTAGATTTCCAAATGAGAGGAGCTGAAAAGTCGGGGACTGTGTAGTTTTATGAAGATCAGTGAACAGGTAAAGCAGAGATATAAAAAATAGGAAGACAGATTTGCTACTTTCAATTACTACTTCTCTCAGTCCAAGATCACTGAAGAGATGAAACAAGAGATGCATCACACATTTAAAACCTAAGTTTAGACCTAGTAAATATATTGAGATGCAACATATAAATAAATTGAATCATTCACTCATACAAGATATCCACAAAACCAACAGATTAGTGGGACTGAACCAAAGAATAATTAATTTCTAAAGGATAATAAGAACAGCCACAAATATTTTGGACAACACAAAAAATGAATGATCGGGCCAGAAAGAGATAACATTTAGAATAAGGTACTTTGTTATTGTCCTCTATAGGGTTTGCTTGCATTTTCTCGGAAATACCTAGTACTTGCCATTGTCAGAGGCTGAATGATAGGCTGGACAAAGCAATAACTTGATGGAGCGACTAATGTAGTGTTTCTGTTCCAGAAGAGTCACTAAACGGGCTAATTCCTGTGTGCTATTTTAGCATTTTCCTCTGAGACTACTGACAAAGGTTATCTCTTCTGGCAAATTTCTGTTGACTTACTGTTCAGCATTCAAGAACTTAGAAGGAAATGCACTGACTGTGTGTATTTCTCTTCAGCCACACATGGGTCATCTCATATACGTTCCATGACTTCTAGTAATTCCCAAGGAACAGGGCCCGTTCTGGAGGGGCTGTTCAATCCATGTGGAGGCTATGGGAGGGGGAAAGAGATGAATCAGACTAAATGGCACAGGCAGCTGAACTGCCAAATTAATCCATAGTAGTACCTTGTGTTTTTTTGTCGTTGAGAAAAATGGCAAGACTTTTCTGATAGTGATTTATTTCATTTTCTTTATCTCAGTTACGGTGGTAAGTATCCAAATATGGAAATAAGGTTAAATTTGGCTCAGCTTCTGAAAATTTGAGTTTGAATTTATGCTTTAAAGTGCAGCTGCAGCATCACTGTAAAATATGCTGTTAAAACTGTACATCTACAATGAAGGGGAAAAAAGCATTTTAGAATCTATTGAAAGATAAAGCTGTTGGCTGAAGAGTGACAGACTGCTGTAGCAGCATTTTTTGTACTAAGCTCTTGCTGTTAAGTAGTCTGGTCACAGCCTTTTAAATAAATTCAGAAATACTTCATTTGAAATATAGGCTTAGGTAAGCCATGGATTTAATCACTTTAATGATAGGATTTTACAACTAATTTGGATTTTCATTTGTAGCTGAATGTAATACCCTTTTACAAACATACATTTCACAAAGATTCCCTCAGACACTTGTAATAAATTCATTTTTAGCTACTTGCTTACATACAATAAATAAACCACTGGCTTATTTTTATGGAGAATCTGTACAAACTTTGTGTGATGTTGAACAATGGTAAGAGATTTAAAAAACGGAAAAAATGAATATGATCTGTTATTATTCTTCCCTTTCTTAAACCTTATTCAAGGAGTTAAGTTATTCTAGTCCATATAGGGTAATTGCAAAGCCTGGATTAATGTGCTAGATTTATTGCTTTTTTAATACAAAGTCTACTGCAGATGCTATTATATTATACATATAATGGCACCTTTTTTTTTTTTTTTTTTTTTTTTGTAGCCGTGATCCTTGTGCAGTACTCTTTCACATTCTGTTTGACCAAAAATTAACTCAGGTTGAAGCTCTGGATCTCCAAAATCCTGGAGGGCCAGAAATCCTGTTCTCATTGTGGATGACTGAACATCAATGCGGACCATGTACTGCATCATGTAGGTAAACCAAAGCAGATATGAATATAGCTGGAAGGTAGTAGTACATTTTTTACCTACTGGTATGTTGACTCTTAATGCAAGTTCCTGGTTTTAATGAGGAAATTGGGAAATAGTTTCTGTTAAGAGTAGAAATATTTTTCTTTACTGCTGTTTCTTGTAAAGAACTTCAGAAAACACCTGGCTTTCAAAACAGTTCAGTGTGTTACTTGTGTGGGGTATTGTATTGCTCTCATGCTCAGACAAGAACTGTCTCGCCTTCTTTCTTTCTTTTCCTCTTTCCTGCAGCTTGTATGTGTCATCTGAGCTGCCTTACCAAAAATATGTAACACATTTAAAAATGTGATTAGAAAAGACAGACAGAAATTGCCTTTCCTTTGGAAAGATAGCTCTGTTGAGCATGAATATAATAAAGGACTTGTTAAAGTTCTTCATGCTGTCTTTGGAGATCACTGATCATCAGGAGAGCTATTCATGATAATATTAGGTGTACAGAAAAACACTTCATGGAAGTGGAATTTGAACTTACAGAGCATTTTAAACACCTATTTTATTAGTCATTTTCTCAGCCTCGGCCCTAGTACATGCGTAATGAAGATCTGAGCAGTATAAGTATTTTGATATCCTATCTGCTTGTCTGTAAGTGGTGTTTTGTGAGCGGGAAGAGAAGTTAAAGCTGATGTAGTTAGTATTTAGAGTTCCTGCTTTCTTTTATACGCCCCCACACTGGAAATATTCCACAACTTTAAAAGGAAATCTGAGGTCAAGTAAAAGTCAGTTTTATTGTTGTTATGCTCCAGTTCCAACAGTTTTATATTACCATTGTTCGCTTTAAAATTGTATTTTTGCAGAGGGGGAGTACCATTCTTGAATTTTTTTTCATTCTTATTCACTTTATCAATCAAGCTTATTAAGTCTGGAGGTGAGGGAAAAGCCTAACGAATGGACAAAAAAAAAAAAAGCAGCTAGTGAAAGAAAAGGGAAATAGTTCTGGGCCGTGCTGATAGCATGAAACTCCTAGTGGCCCTCAATTTGGACACATAAATAAGTAAGTGCAGTAGTAGCACAATCAGTAGCAAAAAAATCCATATAAGGCAATGGTAACTAAGACATTAAACCATAAATGTAATAGCTGATGCAATTTTCAAGCACTGAGTTATTTATTTCATAATAAAAGAATTTTTACTTGCTTTTTATAATATATATAGCTACATTATATAATCTGAGAGGTGCAAATTTCAGTAATGTGCCTCACCAAAGCAAACCCAAAAGATCCATTTGAAAACCTTGTATCTGAGTAATTAAACCATGCTGATGCTTAACTCTGTAAAAATGCTGAATGGAAACTTAATTCAACTGAACACGAACAGAACCAGAATCTGTCCATTCAGACACTGTATCCTCAGGAAATTTCACAGTTTATGAGGGAGGTTCACGTCTTAGCATGCTATTACTCCTCTCAACAAATCATGGGCTTGTAGATCTGGTAGAAACCTCCAGAAGTCACCCAGACCATCCTCCTGCCTTGTAATGGGATCAGTTACCGTTCTATCATTCCTGATAGCCATTTACCTTATTACTTCCTAAAAAACTTTGATAACAGACAACCCACAATCTCTCCAGGCAATCTATTCCAGTCTTTCAGTACATGCACTGTTAGATTTCCCCCCTGCTCACCAAATGTCTAATTTTAAACTTTGTTCTAGCTTATTACCTTTTGCCCTGTGCAAAGTAGACAGGGAAAACACTTAATATTATTCTCCTCTTTACAACGGCCTTTTATATCCTTGAAGACTCTTACCATGTTGCCTCTAGTCCTATCACACCAAAACCTTTCTGAAAATACAGTGCCCAAAATCGGACATGGTGCTTTAGCTGTGGCCTGAGCAATGCAGAGCAGAGCAGAGGGATTATTTCTCGTGCCCTGCAGGTTATTATCCTGTTTATGCATCTCAAGATCATGTTGCCATTTTGCTTTTTTTTGCTTGTTGAAAGCTTTCCTTTTTTGTTTTGCTACAGTGTCCTCAGATGTAGGAAGATTTTTTTTTTCCTAATGCATGCTAGATGTTGTACATTCCCAGGACAAATGTCAGTTATTTTTAAAATATGTCAAAAACAAATTCTGACTCTAATTTTAACCTTCTACATGCTGATTGTGAACAGCAATACACGACTTGCCAAAGATTCCAGCTGCCTTTTTTTGTCATTTTCCAAGCAAAGCAAACACACAAAATGTTCTGATTCAGGCAGCCAGAGCCTGAATGCTAATGTGTAGAACAAAGTGTATTATATTTATTTATTGTAAAGAATAACTGTGTGCAGGCATATATCTAGATACTTTCACATAGGCTTCTGCATGGCTACACACACACACAAACACATTTTGCTGTATACCATCCTATGGGATAAGAAAACAGAGTAAATGCAAAAGTGCTGGAGCTTGGCTGGTCTGTCTTATGCTACCCTGCTTAGGCTCCATTTTCCATTTGTTTTGATGGAATCTGCTCAGTACCTTTTACTTTAAGCAGCAGGAAGTCAACACTACATATTTTGTTCAGCCAGAAATAAACCTGCATTTTAAAGTTTTGAACTCTAACCCTCAGTTGGATGGTTCTAAGAAATTCTTGACTGAGTGCCATTTGTATACGGTTCCATCCACGTTGGAACTGTCTTTTAGAATGTTTTTATATCATATTCCCTTGAAAGTTTTCTTTGACCTGTGTCTCAGGAGAAAAAGTATTTCTTCGTTTAAAAAAAATCACAAACTGTTATTGGTTTTCAAGTTATAAGGTGGTGGTTATACAGAACGATTAAATTCTGTAACCATTGTCAATAGATCTAGATGTATCATTTTCATCTGAATATGGCAGTGGAGTTCTACCCAGCTCTTCCTAAAGTTGATGGAAAAAGTTCTCTGTATCCACACAGAAAATCCTAAATTTCTGTCCTGCATACATAGACGTTAATATCTGTGTGGGCCTTTTGAAATCAGCTGGCCTCCAGAAAGACAGACCATCCTTGTTTGGAATAGATTGGTGTAGCAGGGATTTACCTGTATTTTATATATATATAAGTAGGCTAGCCTTCACGGGTACTACAAAGGTAGATGTTATTTCTCTTCAAGGATTTCCTAAAAATCTTTCTATGTAAATTTTCTGATAGACCAGAACTCACTTGTGATGAACTAATCATGTGGTACTTGGCAATGTCAAATATTTTTAACATTTAATGCATTTTCAAGTATTTCTAGAAGCTGGAATAACAGTGTGGTTTTGGCATTAGCAGTAGTGACCTGGAGCTATATGATGTGAGTGCATTACTTTAAAAGAAATCCAGATAAGTGCTTATGCCAGGAAGGAACACAAAGACAGATTCAAGAGGACTTATAAATCTTTTCGGCTTGTCTGCTGGGAGACTTGGCTGCTCATCAGTCTTCTGGTTCTGAGTAATGTGTTCACTTCTAGTCATGTTAAAACAACTCCCTTTGTATACTTCCAAATGATCAGTACAGATGCATTCTTGTAGTTCAGTGAAGTTTGACAGTCTTTTGAAAATAAAATTGCTGAATCATCACAGCCTGCCTATTATGAGTAAAACCCTCTTACCTTTTGAACAACATGACTCATTTTGAAGGATACAAAAGGTATTTATTGTTGTTATTGCTTCTTGGCCTAAGTGGTTATCCAGAGTCTGAGATCCTGCAGACTCTTTCTGTTGGAAAACAAGCTCGTGGTAAGAGCAGGGGACCTCTGTAGAGAACTGCATCAAAGAATGTATGAAGATCTAATTTTGTGCTATAAGGAGGATCTGAACAAGAAGAAGCAAATTCTTTTGCCTGTAGCATCACCAGGTTTCAGCACAAAATATATGGAAGTTTTTCTAGCAACCATTCTCCTAGTGCTATTTCAAGCTGTATTTCACATTTTCTTAGGAGTTTTTTTCCCCTATTTCTTGTGCATCACTTGTTTCTCCCTTGTATAAAGGTAGATAAATATTTCCTGAAATCACCTCTTCCCAGTGCATTTAAAATCATTGCAGTCTCTCATGTACCTTTGGCATGATTACACAGGCTTGCACTGTGATTTGAAGCCTTTCTTGTTTAATTTATCTACAAGACATTTGTTTGAGTAGCCTAAAACCAAACTTAACCCATGCAATTACTATTATTCTGTAGCGGCTTGGAAGAAAAGAGCATGGTGCTTGAGAATATCACCTGAACCACCAGCTCAGATTTAATATTACAAAAACTTAGTCTCTTTTCCTTCTGTTTCAGATGTTCTGCCTTCTTTCTCTGAACACATCAGCAACCTTGCTATCATGTCAGATTCTCTTTCTGTCCTATGTCCAGGTTATGTGTTTGTCTGATAAGTCTATGAATTGCCTCTTTTCTGTGCACTCACCACCTTGTCTCTAATAATCCTTTACAAAACGTCATACTGCTGGCTGATGAGTACATGCACAAAGTGTTAAAACACATTCATTTTGTGTGGTATCCTGAGATAAGAAACCACCTTCTGTAGCCTGGGCCCTTTGAATGAACACCTGAAATTCCTGAGAAACTCCTGAAACTCCAGATAACTTTCCCCCATTCCCTGCACTGCCTCTCACAGTTTCTTCCTTCCATTTTTTTTTACTTACACCACCCCTTACCTCTTCTCTTTTCCTTTTTCTTCTCTCTTCCACCCCTTTTTACATCTCCGCTGAGTGGTAAACAAGTGCCTTAACTAACTCTGTCTGTGGCCTGGCCCTATCTCTTCCCCTAAGCTTTAATTATTGTCACAGTCTATGGCTCTATCATAAATAATCTATAAAGCATCCAAGTCATCCCTCACTCTTTTCTTCTTACCTTGTATCACACGACTCTCACTAGCATGTGTGTGCTTCAATCCTCTGCCCCACTCGCTGTTTCTGAGCCTTCTGTCACTTATCAGGAGGCAGAAACGTGGTCCAAGAAGGGCCAAGTTTGGATACCCTCACTTTTGTTCCCTGGTGGGCTGGAAGGCTAGGACTTGACTGTGGGAATGATGAGGCAGAGGAATACGCAGTGCTCATGTTGCAAGCTGAGACAGTTTGGCCAGACAGTGGCAGTTTCCTCTCCTGTTTCAGGCCATGACTCAGACTAAGCCAGAATTGCAGAACGTGTGATGGAAATTGCAAATTGGATGGCTACAGGCCATTTACATCTGTAACCTGGCCAGTGTGAGCGCCACACCTGCCTAAGGCAGATGATATATTCTTTGCAGGGACCTTCTGTGTTTTGTATGATACTGAGAATCAGTCAGAACCAGAAAAAATAAAACATGCTTTTCTAAACAGCTCCTAAACCACAACTTCCTGTCACTGTTGGGGTCCTTCTGGACAGTGGTAGTTACTACTCTTAAGACAGAAAAAAAGTTAGTATTTTTGAGCAAATGGATGTTAAAACCCATATAAAATGTTGTTGATCGCTTTGGTTTTTTCCTTATATTTCCAATCCAGCAGCCTGTAATTCTAGCAGAGGTAAATCCCATTGTCAGTGGAATTTTCACCTGAGGAAGGGTTTCATAATAGTGGTTTTTGCAAGGCACATTTGTGGCAAACAAATGCCGACCATTCCTCTTCTCTGCTGCAGTGTAATTGTGTTACAGTGAAAGGCTTTTAACTATGAATCTGACTGAATTGCTCAACCCCCCTAGGAGACATTCCTGAAACATGAATTTCAGTCTGGCATGCCCAACGCACTGTTCCTGCCGCTCCTGCTATTGCTGACTAGATCCTCTGTAGGAGGAGAGCACTTTAAGACAGTAGTGGCAAGGCAATCCTGAGAGAGTGCGGGAGAGAATGGTGCTGCTTCGGAGCCTGAATGGCATTGATTAAAAGCTTCAGTATAGATTTAAAAAGTGGTATAAGAAGTAGCAATTTTACACAAAAAACACCCATCTGTGTAATAAGAGTTACTGACTGCCATTCTACTGACCACAGCCTTCCAACTGCTTCACTCTTCTGTTAATCAGAGTAATAGAATAAAAAAGGATGCACTTTTTGTTTTTCCAGGCTAATTTCAAATCCCAAATCAATTAAATTCCATCATGTACTATACTATTTACAGTGATGATGAGCTGTGCATCAAAGATTGCCTTTTCCCAACAGTGTCTGGTCCATACATTTATTTAATGAACGTAAGCATGAAAAGGTGCTTATTGCAGAGTACCTGTCATAATTTTTATTTATTCTTATGAAAGCATGGCGTTGGCAGTAAGCTCCCGGAACCTTTTGCTTTCATTTTGATGCCCTGCCCAAAAGAAATGAAAAGGCCCTGTTGCAGTTCAAATTTTCTTCTGGAAAATAATACAGAAACACACATCAAATATTATCTTCTTACTCTAAATAGCTGAACATTTACAAAAAGGACACAAGCCTCAGAGAGTGTTTCTGTGGATACTGTCTCTTATCAGCTCTTTATCTGATGTTAATTACTACATTTCCTTTGTGCTTTCCCAAGCTGAGTTTGCTCTTTAGAAAGTTCAAATTAGCATTTTAAATGCTATCAGCACAATTTAGGAAGCCCTGTGCTGCTCAGAACCCTCCCCTCCCTGCCCAGGCTGACCACCATCTGAGCAAGGGAGTCCTTCCAAGAACTGCTCCTAGCACACTAGCTCTTTAGGTAGCAAAACACCGCAAACTGAGAACAGCATTTTAATTCCCCATTGTATCATCTGTGTACCAGCACATTTGTATGATTAATATTTTCTTCTGTTCAGGAAGAGGTAGGTGCAAACCTAAACAAAGCAATGGGAGACAGGATACTCACAATAAACTGACTCATTTCTTTTTGGTCAGTGGACTGAGATGACAAACAAAAGGTTTCCAGAGCCTCATGACACACACAACCACGATCCTCCTTCTCTGAGGGTATTTCAAAGAACAGTAATGCATGAGAAAATCCCTAAAACGGTTTAACAGCATCTTTCACACGATCAACTATAAGCGCGCTCAGGGCTGAATATTGTTCTGACAAGCAAAACATTCTAATGCACAGGATTTTAAGCTTGTGCTGCAAGATATATGGATGGGCAGAGGCAGCTTCAGGACACTTACGCACCGTTGCAAGGTCACAAAGTCCTAGAGGATGTAATGGTTCATCCATGCTCACAGGAACACAGGTGCCCCAGCAGCCTGTGTGCTGGTTTTGGCTGGGATAGAGTTAATTTTCATTACAGTAGCTAGTATGGGGTTATGTTTTGGATTTGTGCTGGAAACAGCCTTGATAATGCAGAGATGTTTTTGTTACTGCTGAGCAGTACTTACACAGAGTCAAGGCCTTTTCTGCTCCTCACCCCACCCCACCAGTGAGTAGACTAGGAATGCACAAGGAGTTGGGAGGGGACACAGCTGGGACAGCTGACCCCAACTGACCAAAGGAATCTCCATGCCATATGATGTCATGTTCAGCACATAAAGCTGAGGAAGAAGAAGGATGGGGAGATGTTTGGAGTTACGGCATTTGCCTTCTGAAGTAGCTGTTACACGTGATGGAGCCCTGCTCTTTCCTGTGGATGGCTGAACACCTGCCTGCTGATGGGAAGCAGTGAATGAATTCTTACTTTTGCTTTGCTTGTGTGCGCGGCTTTTGTTTACTTATTAAACTGTCTTTATCTCAACCCATGACTTTTCTCACTTTTACTCTTCCGATTCTCTCCCTCATCCCACAAGAGGGGAGTAAACAAGCAACTGCATGGTGTTTAATTGCTGACTGGGGTTAAACCAAGACAGCCTGAAAGAGAGAAAATGGGCAAAATGACAGTTTCAAACTGGAAGTCCACAAGAAAAGTATTTAAAGACATGATAATAAGGGATCAGGCTATGGAGCCAGGGTAGTGGAAAATACTCTGAATGAAGGAAAATCCACATGCGAGAAATACATTCTTTATGGCTAGACTGCCATCAAGCGAGTTCTCTACAGTTTTTGGGGGGCTCTTATAAATGTAGTGGACTTTGCTCTGGTGCTGTAACTCAGGGAGGACTCCCATCTATCGTACTTGCACGGAGGTATAAATGTGTTAAATATGTATGTAGTTCTATTAAGGTATGTTTATTTTGTCATTTCCTCTGAGAATAAAGTCATACTTGATTTGCTGTATATTTTAAAAGATCCTCTAAGAACATAGCATAAGTTCTATGAAAAGCTGCTCTTTTCCATTCAGATTTGGAGTATTTCAGATTTCAATGGTAATAAACAGCTGTCATTACCGGAGTACTGGATGTGATCTCAGGGTGTGCCCTGTTAATTGGATCCTCATTCAGCTCGGGGGTGAGACCTGAGCAGTGTTTCTCCCCAGAGCTCTAACTTTCATGCACAGAAAGCGCTTAGCATCTCGGCCAAAAAGTATCATTAAGTGGTCCAAACAGGTCTCAAATCCAGATGATGAGGACTCAGGTCATGTGAAATGTTGCTGTCTATACCTGCCAGGTATATAAAAGCTGTAAATGTGTTTTCAGATCCCACATGGTAAGAGCTCCAGAATGAAAAAAATAAAAATCTGTTCAGGGCTTAACACCTAGAAGACATTTGGCTTTAAAAGTTAGATTTTAAAAAGAAGTAGGAACTTGATCTGATAGACAAGAAATGCTGAAAAATGTTTTGCTACGTCTCCCTTGCTCTCTTTCAAAATGGGCTCAGGATATCAGATATCCAGGTTCTGGGCTGTATCAGGAAATCTGCCAGATCTCACGCGTTTCTTCTGCTTTCAAGCCTAGTAGGAGGGTTACTTTCTTTTCTCAAGCCTGTTGAATGACATAGGTACAGGTTGCAGGGACATAAAGAACATTCTGCCTGATGGGATTATTTCTAACCTAAATGTGGTTCTTGGTTAAGGTAGGAGAAAGAGAACTTTTATTGGCCTGAAAACAAGTCTCTGGAAAGCTGCTGGACTGCAACCAAGGGGGAGGACGACAGCCTGAGAACACTAGGCTTATAATTCTTTTATTTCTTGTTTGCACCATTTACAATTCTGAAAGTTCCTTGTCTTGTTGGCAGGTCTCTTGCTAAGCTCAGCCAAGAAGCAGCCTATTAAGTTTGCTTTTTGTTGGAGCTCTTTTTTGCCTATAATAAGATTTAGGGGCATATTAGCTTGTAAAGGTAGGTCTGAACCCTTTAGAAACTGTCACGTTATGTACCTGTCTTACAACGACAAGGATAAAAAAAAGCATGGAAAGGAGTTGTCCTCTCCCAAACATAAAACCCCCCTGTAACTGGGAAACCTTATAGTGCTACAATGTGTGTAGCCCATGCAAATGTGATTAATATATAACAAGGGAAGGGCCTATGTAAGGTTAATTACTATGCCTGAGGAACATGCATTATCCAACAGAGAACAGAACAGCTGGATACCACTGGGGCTCTCAGTGAGCTAATCAAAATACATGTAGGTCAGCACGAATGTTGTAACATTTTTCCCAGGACCCAAGGTAGCTCAGGTGTCTCATTCTGTAGTCCAGTCCATTTAATAGTCCAGAACTATTTAAAATAGTTACTACCATTGGATAAAAAGCTGTGGGTTTTTTAAAATAAAAAATGTGTTCCTTTTCAGTGAAATTCAAAATTCTTACTAGCTGTGCCAAAATATGAAAATATAATCAAAGTTCTTTAGATGGCCAAAATAGATATTTTTAATTTATGTTTTTAAAATTTAGTTGTACTTTGAAAGTGTGATAAAAATTGGTATAAAAATTCAAACTGCCTAACTTCTCCAAGAAGTAATTATAACAGCAAATGAAGGATTTACTTGAGCATTTTTGAATGCTTATTCTGTACCCTGACAATTTGGGAAAAGAGATACAGTATTCTTCACACATATTAAAGTGATGAAGGCAGAGACATTGTCTTTGCTTTCAAAGGGCTCAGCGTACTTTAGTAAGATGGTGAAATACAGTCATATATGCAGGCATATTTCTTTTTTCAGTGGAAAATCTTATCTGTTTCCATTTGAAAAATGTCTACCAGAGCCCCTCAACAATTAAGCAGTAGCTGTGTATAGCACATGTATTTCGTATGTGAATATATGTATTTTTCCACACTAGAGCTAATTTGATGTGAGATCAGTGAAAAGCGAAACATACTCACTTTATGGTTTTAATAACCTTTTGCTCTTTTTAGATTTAAGGAGCTTTTACAGAAAACACCTCACAGATACAATCCTGCAGAATTCCCATAATATTGGCATTATGAAGTTTTCTAACTTGGACTTTGCACATATTCCACGGCAGCAACTCACTAAGTTGATAATTTCATTTCTGCTTAAAATTCTGGACTCAGAAGTAAATTTCAGGTGCAGCCCCGATTTTTTCTAGTGGAGTTGTGAACTTATGATACTCCTTATGAACCCATTGGTGACTAGTAGCTTGGAAAGTATGTTTCGATGTACATTGCATGTTTGCCTAGAGACAGAAGCTGAAATACTGGTGCAGACTGTAGAAACATATAATTTCATGTGGAATGACTCATGGGATAATCAGAATGGCATTCTCATGGAATGTCTATTACTGACCGTTTAGGTCTCTTTATACTTGAGAAATGTAGAAAAATTTTGACTTCTCAATAAATGCCTACACATCTCAGCTGTATAAAACAGTACATACACTATCCTGCCTTTGAGAAAAGTGGCTTCCTGTATAATGCTGCATGTTGTATAAGAATTCCTAGCTCAGGACTGAGTTAAACAGTAGCTCTGCTACCTTTCTTTATTCAGTGAGACCCAGACAAAGTGGAGAAGGAACAGGGTTAGTAGGGATGGAGAAACACCAGGAAAAACATTTTGCATTAAAGTCACAGTTCATATTGCCAATACTACTCTATTGTTGGGAAAAAAAAGTATTTTTGACCTGATTCAAGTGATGGGTTACTGAGTTAGGCACGGATGTAAGCCTGTATGACTGGAATAGTAGCACTGGCATTGCCTGCGAAAGTGTCCTTCTAAATCTCTAAGTCAAAAGCCACTTTCAGTTCTATAAAGGAAAAATGTAATTAAAAAGCATTTCTTTAATTTATTCCTTATCTTGTTCTCCATACAATTAGGTGAAGCTATTTTAAGTTTTTGAAAATGTGGTGCCTGCACTCAGCATTATCAAACTGCTCTACTATTTTTTGTGGTGAGGATGATTCAGTTTCATATTGTTTCTTTAAATGTTGATATTTAACATATTGCAGGTTAGTGAAATAAAGCAACAAAGTAAATCTAGACATTTTAGTTGGGGGTGAGGGAAAGGCAGACATGGGTCAAATCATATTTCCGAGTCATGAATAACTGAAGTGGTGTTTCTGTGTTGCTTAGTTACAGTTTCTGTTTAGTTGGCAATGGAGTTCACTGAAAATATTTTAGCTTCTGCTGCTGAAAGCAAGGGACGTGTGTTCACATGTAATCTTATAAACTCAAATACTGTTAAATGCATGCCTAATATACCTCCTCAAATGCGAGCAATGGATAGCATTGCCAAGTTGCAGAGTCAACACTGAACAGCACAGTCATACTCAGCTAATTACAAAAAGTTTTCATTGGTTGGTCCATTTATTCAGCTATTAACACTCTGCCCTGCCATATGCAGAACAAAGTTCAAGAGTAAACATGAACAATTTGCTAGTCTGGTTCGCAGAAGCCAGGCAGTACTAATGGCTTCAGGAGGCTGATGCTGACTTCATGCCAATTTCAAATCTCTGCTCAGTCTCCCCAGTTTACCAAAAAAGCTACTTTTCCTTCCAGCCACGCTGATAAGGGCAACATGCAGAAGCCTGGTATATGACTAATGCTTACCAAGTGTTACGCAGCAAAAACAGAGGGAAATGTGAAACCTTGTGACCCCGACTTAGAATAGCCAAACTCCATCTGCTCTGGAGCTTCAAATGGGAAGAACGCCTCCATTTTTTACTGTGGACATTTTTGGAGGTAGGGTAAGGAATGGTGATTATTTCAGTCTTGTTCTTTTTAAGCTGCAATATTTTCATGAAAGCAACCGAAAAAATATGTATTCTTGACTTTTCTGGGAAGAACTAATCTTAAGAGGTCAAGACAACCCTCATATTTGAAGCTTAAGTGGTATGTTGGATTTAAATGCAGTTAGGAGTCCTAAAGTAACTAGTAGACAAAAGACTTGGTTGTATTGTCAGCTGAAGTAACTTCAGAGCTCAGAGTAGCTGCAGGAAGACAAGACATAGATGAAGCAAATGAGTCTATTTACAATATACAGGCAAAATGTTGTATGATCATGAAGAGTTGAATGACATACCACACATCACATGTTGTCAGGACTAAAATATCTTTGGAATTTTAAAGTTCTCTGGGAGCATTTCACAGCTCAAGGAGTTGTATTCAAGACAGTGAAATTCCATGAGATCCTATTTTGAAAAATAAAGAGGGACTAATCATAGTGTTTAAAATTAGTGGTAACTTATCTTGAAAGGATCATATGATCACATTTTTATCTGCAAACGGAAACAGTGAGAACTACTCGAATAGATACAGTTGGTGAACTTGTGGTGGAGACAAACAATTATAACAACATTCTCTAACTTTCTTGGAGTATGAATCATCTTTCACATAGTTATACATGGTAAAATTGTGATCTTTTAAGTCATGATTAATTTAGTATTTTTCCTTTTTTCTTTTTTTTTTAACAACATGATGTTATCCAGCAGGGAAAGCTCAGAAACTGCAACTACAGAATCGCATAAAATTAGAGAATTGAATGAACAGGTACTATAAATTACAGCATATTAATCAGTGGCTGATAGAGTCTTTTACAGCAAAATTTGGTATGACCCTTCAGCTGCTATTTGGTATGGGGAATGATTATGACTTATATTAAAAACACCAATGAAAAATACCACTGATTCCTCCTTACACAAACTGAGTCATCTCAAATCAGTGTCAGTACTCCTGAAGTCACGTGTTTAGCCCCAAACTAGAGGATGCCTGAAATGCCACTGACATTTTTCCCTGAAATATCAATATAATGCTTCTTTCACTATCCTGAATACTTAGGTGGTTTTAAAATGAAAAATATTAAAGGATCAGTGTAATGTGTAGCAACTACTAGTAACAATTCACTATGATTGTGCAGTTTTTCAGTTCAATTGTTTCGTCATTTGTCAGTCTGATAGTTGTCAGTTTTATGCATCTTGTTGTTGTCTTTGAAATTACCAACCAAGGAAACCTAATCACTGTGTGTAATTTTTACAGAATGGCTGCTATTGGCTATTGTTAGAGGTCACTGGCTTTTCTGTGAGAAATGATTTATTTGTGAAATTAAATAATCATAATTTCTACAAATATCCTTACAATCACTGACAAAAAGTAGGTTCACTGTCTGTAGTATCTTCCAGGTTTGGCCCTGATAAACGGATAATAGTGTCAGAGACTTCTTGTTGTTACTTTTTAAATGATCACCTTTATAGTGATAGGACAATAAAAACCTGAAAATAAATTACAAAAAGGAATAGGAATGACATCACTGATCACACAAAGACTTTGGCATGTGCATCCTTGGCTCTCCCTATTCTACTGGAATTGAGGGAATTCTCAAATGCTGTAATGCTACAAATGTGTAAAAATTTTCAGAAATGAATGTAAAATGTTTATTAGTTTCTGTGTGCTTTTTAAAATGATTTGTAGATCCTCTTTGACGAGAGCTAGAATGATAAGTGAAGTAACAAAGAATGTTTAGCTTAGAATAATCTAGGAAGATTCTTCCATTGCCCTATGTATTTAAACCAGAAAATTATTTCCTAGACTTATATTTTTCCAGATTCTTTTTCCTTGTTGCCATGTTATTTGCAAAAGTGTAGTCTCATACTGAAAGGGCTGTCTAATCTTGCATTTGGAGGCAGGAGAAAAGGTTGGCTTTTTTTCTGATGATTATGAAGTCGGAACGTTTCTGGTGACAGCCAAAGTCTCCCTTACCTGCAGCAAGCTATTGTCCAGCAGCCTGTGCGCTGATACTTGTACTTGTCTTCAAACAAAGTCTGATTTAGTTTTCTTTAACTTCTCCAGTCTAAGAAGATTTGCTATTTTTATCAGAAATTGAACAAGCCCAGTTTCATAAATGAAGAAAGTTCTTTTCAGATACTTTGTTTTGAAGAAGATTTCTGGAATTCTCAAGATAAGCTTTTCAACACATTTCTCAGTCAGATGGTCTTTTCATTTCTGGTTTGATACATAGCTGTGCAGTTCACTTAAAAGTATTTATTCCTCTGTCTACTGTCTGGAAAGCTAAATTTAATTATACTCATAGAGTGAAGAATACAAGCATGGACCATGCACACTGGTGAATGCAATTCACTTTGCAAATTGTTTTTATGGTAATATTGGAGAAGGCAGCAGGTATTCACTTTGCAGTGGTAGGAACAGGGAGAAAATAATGATCTTTCTACAAAGCACCAATAGGGTCACTTGGCTGATAAGGTCACTTGGCTATGCTTCCAAACTAATTCACATTCAGTTCCTTTTTTATTTAATATATGAGAAATCTAAAAAGCTGTTGTTAAGATTGCGTACAAATCCTACTACGTGTACCATGAGGAAATAAGTGGTTTTGGCTAAAACTAAAATTAGAACAATAAAAATGCCAAAACCAAAAGGCAATAGTTGAAATTTCTAAACCAAGGCACAGTAAAAATTTAAAGAAAGCAGAAGCAAAGTATTATCAGAAGAGATACAAATCTCCTAAGCTTCTTGCACAACAAATGAAGGCAAGTGAAGCACAAAAACATTACTTTCAAATCCCTCTTGTGTAGTGTCTTATAATTAGAGGTGTCTGCTATGGCATAAAATATTCTTCTGCCAGAAAATGAGCATCATTTTCATGAACTGTGCTTTTGAAATAATTGAAAATGTAGAGTACGTTAGAGTACATTAGAGCATAATATTAGTAACTCTGATTTCATGTTGTTGCAGCTGCAAGTGCAAAAGCGTAATGCAACGATACGATTTATATCAAGCACATTAATCCTCTCAGAGTGCTTGTTAATAGTACCAAAATGCTGGCAATTTTTGTATCTACAAAGTGAATGTTTTTGTATTTCTTGTATCCAGCAGCCTTAGGGTGATGGAATACAGGTCCCATTCCATTTTCTCCAAAACCCCATGCGAGAAAGTGATGAGCCATGTTGTTTCTGTGTCCTGTGTTTAGGGTCTACAGGATCTGTGTCCAGTACTGTGTCCAGTTCTGGAGTCCTCAAGATAGAAAGGACATTGAACTGTTGGAACAGGTCCAGCGAAGGGCCACTAAGATGATTAGAGGGATGGAGCACCTCTCCTATGAGGACAGGCTGAGAGAGCTGGGGCTGTTCAGCCTGGAGAAGAGAAGGC
Source organism: Chionis minor (assembly GCA_013398295.1). Taxonomy (NCBI): domain Eukaryota; kingdom Metazoa; phylum Chordata; class Aves; order Charadriiformes; family Chionidae; genus Chionis; species Chionis minor. The sequence continues at coordinate 283,239 of VZSF01006449.1, forward strand.
TCCGGGGAGACCTGATAGCAGCCTTTCAGTATCTGAAGGGAGCCTACAGGAGAGCTGGAGAGGGACTCTTTGTCAGGAAGTCTAGTGATAGGACAAGGGGTAATGGTTTTAAATTGGAAGAGGGGAGATTTAGATTAGATATTAGGAAGAAGTTCTTTACTGTGAGGGTGGTGAGGCAGTGGAGCAGGTTGCCCAGAGAAGTTGTGGATGCCCCATCCCTGGAAGTGTTTAAGGCCAGGCTGGATGGGGCTTTGAGCAACCTGCTGTAGTGAGAGGTGTCCCTGCCCATGGGAGGGGGGTTGGAACTTGATGATCTTTAAGGTCCCTTCCAACTCTAACCATTCTATGATTCTATGATCTACAGGACCACTTCTGCATCACTGCCATGTGTGTAACATTTAATTCCACTCCTACTTCAATCTCACTCGGGTTAATGGCGAAACTTCTGTGTCCCTGAGAGTTTTTTCTTGGGCTCTTGGCATCATATGGAAGCAGTGCCGCTAGCTTGGTGTGGATCCCCTCTCTGACTGCTACTGGTCACTTGCTTCCCATAAGAATCTCTATAAAACAAAAGCTTTCAAGGTTTTCTTCCTGTGCGACATCCAGCTGTTAGATTTAAATAATATCTTATGGCTACACTTACATGGTCAAAATAAGCTATTAGGTACCTGTGTCAGCTAGGAATGCATAACAGGTTTGTGAACACAAGTAGCTCTGGGAAGGAAGGCTGACCGCCTGCTGGAGTGCTTTTTAATACAGAGGGTAGTGCATTAATAAAGTATACAGTTAATAGAGGGGGATGCCTCTCACTAAATATCTCCACTAAATAGAACTGTTTTAAGTATTCTAGACTCACCAGAAAGCAAACATAAGAGTCCTGCCTTATAAGTAAGTAAGGTTACTACTCTAAAGCCACCACTCCACTGGTGCCTAAGTCTGGAACTCATATATGCTTGAAGCATTAATACTAAAACCCAAGCATGTCCCCAAAACAAGGCTGTATAATAACATTGCTGTAGATGCACTTCATCACTGGTAATAATAATGTGACATCAAATATTTTCTTTGTAAAGAACAATACCAATAAGCCTGAACAATACCAATGCCTGAAAATGTTTTGTAGGATGCGAGTGTAGTGCTGCAGCATTTTTATATTAGCTTGATCTCGCACCATGCTGTCCCTCTTTTCCTTCCTGCCCAATACTACTTTAGCAATATTTAAGGTTTTTAAAAGATCAGGCCAGAAATCAAGAGTGAGGACTTGATTTCCATACTACTCACAAATAGCAGCTGTAGGGCAAATACAACATGTCAAGCGATCACAATCAGTGCCTTTTTTCCCGATGAAAAGACTCTTTCCATATTCACACAGGGTAAACTCAAAGGAAAAGCACATAAAAATGCATTTTCTCTTCATAGTATTCCTTTGGCATGTATAAGAAGTATTTAAAGTACAGCAGATGTTCTTCTGCTGTACAATGGAAATGAAGTCTTTTATAACATCTGTTTAAATATTTTTACTTCAATACATATATTGCTGTAATTGGACAGTGGCACGTTACCCTCACGGTCTTCTTTCCCAGAGGGAAAGAAGCCCTATGTTAGTTTCAAATATTTAAATGTTTTACAAGATTGTAATAAGATGACAAAATATTTTTTGGCTTATTGAAGGTAAAATGAAAAATGCCATAAAAAACGAAAGTTGTACGATTTGCCTATTTCCCTAGTTTGTCTGCTAGCAAATACAAACCGAAGCAGTTTTGGTGGATTTATGTAATAGGTTCACAACAGAAGGATACTGTAACCTCATCTCTTGCAGAGAGGAGAAATCCTAGAATAAATCAGTCCCTCTGCTAAAGCAAAATGAGATAGGTTAGTCAGAGGTAATGTATACTTGTACAGTGTACATCCCTCAACACTCAAAAATCTAAGCTGAAAGCCTAAAATATTCTCTGTAAGCAAGCCTGAAAAAGATCAACAATAGCAGTGAATCAGCACTTTCCTTGTTTGTTTTCCTGGGATCATGCTGCAACAGGAAGAAATGTGTAGTATCTGTATCCCTGCCCACACTGATTTCACCCTAGAAAATTTATCAGGTTGTGTAAAAAGGTACAAATGTGACAAAATTCCCCCAACCTTTTAATTACATTGTTTAGAAACTGTTTTGACAAAGGTGGGCTAACAAACCACTGCTGTTTTGAAGGCCTAAATTCCTAAGGAGAGCACACTTCTCTTTTGAGAGCTCTACTAAGGAGATAAGGGAGAAGGATGGGTGCATGTGCTTCTAAAAAATGTCTAGGGGTGACAATGATTTTTCATCAGCACACAGCTCATAAACTGACCAATTTTAGACCTCATGCTGCGGCTGTGTCACATAACCCTCCATAGGGACTAGGGCAACACAAGGGCTGTTGGATATTCTGAATATCCACTGAGGGCTAGAAGTGTGCCAAGAAGCTCAGCTGAAGGCAATAATGCTGGGCTGTACTGAGATCTAGCCCATACCCATCCTGCTGTGAAGTTAAAGGATCTCAGAGAATCCTGGAGTGAACTGTTCCAAGACATCTTCTTCCATCCTAGCCCTCTGAGGTACCCAGTAGATTCATTTCTATGGCTTTTGACTAGAGGAAATATTTACATGCAGCAAGGAAAGCTGGCCACTGTTGGTGGTCATGAATTATGTGTATCTGAACAATATTAAAATTGCAAAGTCAAGCACTCAAAATCTAGGAAATGACTGGATTAAAATCATCCATGGCCAACTTGTATATATTTATTGACGTTATCAGTGAGCAAATGGACTATGTTTTCTCAATGAACTTTGTTTTTCTGTGTTGTTCATGTCTTGTGTTTAACTTAACACCGTCTGTTCAGACCCCATTGTGACCACAAGGTTAATGATACCTTTATAAGCTTTTCTCTGCACTCATCACTCTATAATCAAGGTGCTTTTCAAGTATTATTAATTTTCGCAACAGTGCTGGGAAATACAGAGGTTAACACCGCTATTCCCTCTTTTCAGATAGCTCAGTAGGATGGACTTAGAGACTTGAGCTCCAGCCTCCAGGAGAAACATCCTGCATGTGTGTACTCTCACTGGAAAAACCGAAAACCTGGATAGATTTTCAGAAAGGACATCCTTTCAGATCTCAGGTCCCTGTTTGAGACCAGGAACGCAATAACAGAACAATGTGTATGTCCTAAGCTGTTTGGGTGACTGAATGGCATCGGCTGAGGCTTTGTGACAGAAGATAGACCCCAAATATGGAAAAATTCAGTTTAAGATCTTAAAATTTCACAAAAGTAAATATGTCTGAAAAGAGGATCCAAGTGTGAGATATGTAAAGCAACCTTAGTTTTGTCACCAGCATGACCAATGGTAGCTCTGGAAGTACTGGCCACAGGAAGCCTGGCAGGCGAGGGCCCAGAATGTGCCATCCAGTCCAACTTCCTTTTCCACCTCCTGTGGCTGAGATACTCCAAAGATCATACAATGAACTTTAACCTTTCTAGAAACGGTCATCTAAAACAAACTCAGGGAATTTTGCCTTTCCACGGGCAGCTGACTGTGCAGGCCTTGACTTGTGAAGTACAATGCATTTCAAGATCCAGGCTTGGAATAATGAAAGATCTATTTCCCATATCTGTTTTATCTCATTTTGTTTGAACATGAGCCAGCAAAGCGCCCTTGTAGCCAACAGCATTCTGGTCTGCATTAGGGAGATTGTGGCCAGCAGTTCAAGACATGTGATTATTCTCCTCTACCCTAGGGAACAGAAGACTCAGGGGGGGATCTTATCAATATTTATAAATACTTGATGGGGGGTGGAATAAGGAAGACGAAGCCAGACTCCTCTCAGGGACATCCAGAGACAGAACAAGAGACAACAGGCACAAATTGAAGTGTAGGAAATTTCACTTGAACGTTAAAAAAAAAAAACACACCAAAAACTGTAAAAGTGATTGAATAATGCAACAGGTTAGATTAAATAGAAATAGAACAATAACACAAAAATCAAAATGTCAAAAAATGTTAATAATGAATGAATTCTTGTCAGGAGCAAGTTGTGGCTATGGGAGAATAATACAAGCTGCCAGCAATTATGCAATATTTTGTCACTTCTCTTTACCTTTTCAGGAACGCTCCCAAATACCAGATAGTTGATGAGCCGTTAGGTCTGTGAGGAGGTGCTTCCTCACTGCATTTCTTGGCTGCTCCTAGAAGCCCAACTTCTGCTTAGTGTCTAAGCGGTCTTTGTCTCCTGTTACATCCCAGGTGGTAACTTTATTTTTTCTTTATCTGCATGGAATTTTCTAAATTACATTCTTCTCCATGATCTTAGAAAAATTCAGCTCCTGTACAAATTTTTAGTCAATGAACTTCTGACCCAGCAATTTCTTTTCTTTCCAGTCAGATGCTCACCTTGTACCCTCTTTTTGTGCCAGCCTCTCATTTGCTTTTTTTCTCAGCTTTTGTTTATCTACCCTTCCCATCTTTTCACTATGAAAGAAGCATTACAAAAATGGGTGCTTCAACATAATTTAAAAGCTGCTGTCACGCATGAATATTGCTAATTTCAGGGGACAAGGGAGAATCTGAAATGCAGAATCTTCCATCAGGAAAATCAGAGAACATGGAAGACATCAGAACATCTCTGTAAAAAAACTGTATGTTGTTCAGGCTCCGCTTAAAGCTTTCATATTTGTCTAACTTTTCTCTAGAACCAATATGACATATTTAAAAAAACCCCCATGCTTCAAAATAGCTATTTATTGTTTTTATGCTACTGTCATTTCATTAACATATTTTTAATCCATCCAGGTCTCCTCCTCTTGTTTTTATACACACGAGGTAGCACGTCATGATTGCTACTTGACTACCAGGCTACTGGAGCTGGGTTTTTAGTTACACCACTTCACAGCCTGGTTTTTAACCAATAAATGCCACCTGCCTGTACCAGCCAGGATGCAGCCCACAGCCACGGTGGTTTCTTTCCACATGTGCCAATTGGTTCACCTTTTTTTCTCAGCCAGAATACATTATTAGGGCTGCCTGTGCTATATTCAGCTCTCTTCAGCCATTTGGTCTGAATTATTTGCATGTCTAAGCCTGCAACCAAATTTATTTTAAGATGTATTTCAAAGCTGTGAAAAGAAGACTATAAAAATTATATGTAATCTGAGGTGTACTGTGTCATTTTTACCATGCAAATAAATGATTGATTTTGTCTTTCTTTTTTCATTTGCCTAATGTCATTATTTGTTTTTTATGGGTGTGTGTTGGTGCCCCCAGCAGGCTTTCAGAAAAACTAAATCTGTAATCCTGTGAACCAAACCTTGCAGAAAGAAATAACTTGTTTACTCCATTGTGATGAATAAAATAGCTGCATTGAATGTATGTGAAGCTGCCCAAAGTATTACTATATAAATGTGTTGTCATGTGCAAATGTGAGTCACATATGATCTTTACTTATAACAGACTATACTGCAGTGTACAAGTAAATATAAAGCTCTGAATGCTTTCATTAGAGTACTCCTATGATGCTCATTACAATTCTGTCCTTAGAGAAGTGAAGAAAACCTATGTAAAAAGGACAGTCTCAGACTTATTGAATCTCCTTGACTTTCATTGAATATAGTTATGAAATTATTACTTGCACTGAAATAATTTATGGGTTTTATCTGAGGTCACTTCACAGAATTGCACTCATAGTTGTCTGTCTTCTTGACTGAAAGGATTTGCAAAAAACATGAATCTGCAGAAAATAATTAAAAGACTTGTTTCTTTATTCACCGCAGATTACAAGTCATTATTTCCTGTAAGGTCCAATTAAACTGCATGTCCCAGTTATATAGGACACACTGACAAAGCTTTTTAGAAGTGTTTATTTTATGATTTGGATAATATTTTACAGATCTCAATTTGACAAACAAGGAATCAGTAGGATAGCTAAGGTTGCTCACTTGTATTTAAAAACAACAGGCATTGGGGGCTAGAGAGGGAAGTCTATTGAAATCACCTGTGAACCACAGAACAGGAACTTTATTTGCCAGGAATTAAGAGGTTTTTTTCCCTTGAAAACCTCTTAATTTAAAAGAGAGGTGTGGTACTCACATAAATAAAACTCCGTACTACTGAGAGGCTGTTTCATGAATTATCATAAAGGAGCTCAGGGGGGCTGCAGTCAACTGATTTTATGCCACACATCTCGTGAATAATACAAAACCAGCGATAAATGTAAGAATCTCAACATTGTATCACAGCTTTGTTTTTTAAGTACCTATTCATCAATACAAAAACACAACTGTGAAAAGAATTATAAATAGATATATTTGCTTTCTGGAGCTGATTACTAGAATAAAATGTGGAACAGACTTTAGGAAAAATAATTTTCCTATAGTGATCAAGTAATGTTGAAACTAAAATCTATTTGAATTTAGTTGGGGAAGATCAATATTAGGAAATTATGAATATTATAAAAATAAAGGACCTAAGGAGGATTACCTTCTACCCAAATTTTCTTGCTGAGCTATCATCTATGAGGACACAGGGACCACAAGGATGTTTAATGGGGTACCATGCTCCTAGGAATTCCCAGGCTTTCCCTCAGGCTCCACCCAGTAAAATGATGATAACTAATTATTTCATAATAACAATTATGATAGCCTAATGGCTTCAATAGCACCTGCAGCAAATTTAGAGGCCGACCATGAACTAGTGCTCTTCCTGCCCAGAAGTATATCCATCTGTACCTAGCAGTGAGAGCTGGCACTAAGTTGTGAAGATAAAACTCAGCCCAAACAGTTTAAAATGTGTTCATCTGTCTCTGAAGCTAAGCAAAACCACCTTCCCTTTCAGGCTTTGATGAAAATTTATGATTTTTGAAATATAGCAAGGCTGGCAAGGAAGGATAGAGGAATAATGAATTAAACATACAGACAATAAGAAAAACATAATTCGCTTTTGTAACTTGGGTGAAAGAATGAGTGAACAATTACAATCCAATGATTAATTCCATTAGCCACGGTAAGTTAAGTTATGTCCCAAAGAAAGTGAGACGTTTGAGCTGACAGTGCAGTGCAGATAAGGTACAGTGGAGTTTCTAAGTGCATGCTGTTGTGTTACAAATGAACACTTGTAGGGTCAGGCCAGGCCCAGAAGAAGCACAGCTGCTTTCGGGCAGCGGGGAGCTGAGATAATGTACCTGTCAGGCCGTTGTGGGTATGTGGGGAGCCAGCTTACCACTCCATGAACCCTCTGCCTATGACTGGGCATAAGGCCAGACCCTCTTGAGCGTCTGTGATTCAGCCCCAGTGGATCAGTTGGATTTGGGTCTGTTAAGAAGCACTGGTGTGTCTGCCCTGTGCCCACAGCGTAGGGAGCATGATGGCAGGATGTGTGGGTCCAGCGTGGCACCAAGTTCTACTGCCTCCCCAATGTTGTAGTGAAAAGGGGCAGAGCACAGCCTAAGCCCCAGCTTGCCTCATATCCCTAGCAACTGCAAAGAATTTTCCTGATAGTTATCATCTTTAAATTCGTTATCTTGTCCTGAGTTGTGCATACAAAGTTCTGTTTAAATCCGGAGTTGTGCACACAAAGTTCTGTTTAAACCCAGTATGTTGATGTGTCTGTAGATCTAAACCCTAATAAACTAAAAGAACATTTATGTAAAGTATTGCATCTTCAAAGAACTATACTTCATCAGCTAATTAATCTTTACAATACTCTTGTGACTAAGTTGGAACTTGTTGTTTATTTATTTCAATAGACTTTCTTTTTCCTGTGAAATGAGATTCTGAGATTCTGCCTTCTGTTCCCAGCCCAGCTATCTAAATCTTGACATAACCAGGGAAGTGGATTAAACAGAACAGCCCTATTCATACCTTCCCCTGCTCATCTAGTTTTGTAAGACTGGAAGAATTTGACAAAAATCCTATGGAGAAATCCCCTATTCAAAAGGAAGTCATTAAAGTAAAAATATGAAACCTATGCATACCCATAATGTTGTCAACACTAATAATTTGAAGCATATTTCTTACTGTGTGGTTCCTCTGAGTCTTTTTTGGAATTAATCTCAGGATATGGGCTCAGATTTCAGGTGTGCAAATCAAATGACCATCTGTTCAAAATGCGACTCCACAGAAAGGCTTTGATATTGGTCATCAAAGAGAAAAATGTTTATAGCACTTCTGTGTAACATGCTGCTAAACCTGTGCCAAGTAATAATACAAAAGGTGATTGCTGCATTGTGTTTTCTTAATGAGAAATGGTTATCACAAACTCATTGTAACTCATGCTATGAATTTGAGAGTATTTTATTTCAAGGACTACAAACTAATACAATCCTCCTCGTGTTGGCCCTTACCATGATACGGGCAACGCTTTTATTTTACATTCATTAGGAAGGACAATGTCAAAAAAGGATGGGTAAAATGATGCAGAATAGCGTACTGTATGTAATGAATAAGCAATCCTTTAAGCAATCTGCATAACTAGTAAAGCATAAATAAAATTGGACTTATGCTCTACGTCCAGTTACCTCTTTTGCTTTCAGGAATTTAGGAAACAGTTCTGGTCCTGCTGAACACAACAGCAAACTGCCACCTAATTCTGAAGAGCCCAGAATCTGAACTTTATTGATTCACATAAGCATCAGCTCAGCAGTGTTTTCTCCACCTTGCACCTGTGCTCACGCTACGCCTTCTATATAGGACACTGTATGTTCTCTTTCCAGTAGATGTGTTTCTTACCAGTTTATCTGTATCTCACTTGTATCTGTTTGGTTGTTGGCCACACTGAGACCTTTTCCAGAATATGACGGCAGAGCTATCATGAGAAGTGTGGTGGAAGGGTTTCCCAAATGATGGGGGGAAAGGCTCGCGGTGCCTTGGAATTTCTGAAGAAGGTGCTTTCAAGGGAACTGGGGAGTTGCCCTGGATCAGTGAGGAGAACAGGAGCAAGAGATGGAACAGGGAATGAGGCAGGAATTTAATTTGGGAAGGAAGTCCTTACTTGCTCTAAAAAAGCCTTTGCTATGTCATTATATGCTGGGTTTCAGGGTTAGCATTGGAGAGGAGAATCAATATGTTGCTCGTAGACTTTACAGGACGGTTTCATCAATATCTGCACTGGTTTTAAGTTTGCACACGAACACATCTTTTGCAGCCCTCACAGCATACAAATCCCAAAAGAAGTCATGTGCAGATTTCTCTATCTTTATTCCACTGTATCCTGATTACTCCTTTGAAGTCAGTAGTTGTTGTGCATGTACAAATGATAATACACGATGTTTCCCACAACCCTAACCACACTGAATGTGGCACTGCTGGATTCTAAACATGCATCATAGTTCCGTCAGTCTCGATTTTACTTCCAGGGCTCACTTCCAGAGTGATTCATCAGTTTAAACTATTGTTTGAGGTAGAATTAATGTGCTCCTTCTGGACTTAGGCTAATTAATTTGCCTTCCGTATAATAACACAAAACATGCTTAAAATCAACTTAAATTACAAACTTGAGATTCCTCCAGAGAAAGGAAATATTAAATGTTTTAAAGCTGCTGGAGCTGGCCTTATCTTACCCCGTATCCATTGTATTTTAAGGACAAAGGATCACAGACAATGCCTTGTGCTATCAATTAGATTCAGCACAGTCAGTCTAAATTAGAAGAGTCCTGAGGCTCAGCAGTGCAGACATAAGAATTAGGGGAGTACATTGGTGGCTGGAAGCCAGCTGTTTCCCCTAGGTACACTCTTGAACACAGATGGCCAGAACTGAGGACTGAGCTTCTGAGGTTTTGTGTGCTTGCTCTGAAATTAAATTGCTTTAGTTCGCTAGCCACTGTGATGCCAATGGGCAGGTTATAGATTCTGTGTCCACTAATTCCTCACTACATCATAACTGCAATTTGTTAGTATGGAGTATTTTATATAGCATCCAAAACTGCTGCAGAAAGTAGGGCAACCCCTACTGTTCTTTGTTTTAGCAAAGATTATTATTATTGCATTTATTGCAGTTAATTATTGCAGTTGCTTGAAACTTCTTAAAAGTTCTTGATATATTAGTGGTGTAAAGAGGTTCCCACAGTAGCCCTCTTTTGTACCCTACTACTGTGTAACACACACCTTAATAAATACTTTTTTTTTTTTTCCCCCCCAAGCTCTAACAACTACCATTTAGTCTTTTGGTTCAAGTTTTTCGTAGCAAGTTCCTGTTTGAGGGGAATTTATTTTTTTCTGAAAGATTTTAGCAAGAGCTCTTTGGCCATATTTGAGTAAAAATGTGAAGGAACAAGTATTTGTATTGGCAAGAAAAGGCAAAGAAATAGTCAAGGTATGAAATTCAACATGATCTGCCTTATGTGCCATAATGCAAACAATAGTTTGGACCCCTACACTTTCTGATTCTTTGTCTTACAGGCACAGGATAACTTGAAGGCTGGCTGATTTCTGCTTTTCTGTGGCTTAAGGGCTTCTGCATGTCCTGTTACTCTTTTGTAAACTGTGGAAAGTTAAAAGGCCAGTTGATCTTTCACACACCTCAGCTGGCAGATCTCCATTTTCCAGCAGCAATTTCCTTTGAAAGAAGCTGCCATCCCTAATTTTTGGCTGCATAATCACGTCTCACAAATCAGGTTGTAAAAACTCCCATTACCCTTATGTTCAACGTGCAGAAATTAAATCTGAAGCACTATTGTGGAGTTCCACAAACGTTGAAATAGAAGGATTTGTTTCTGAGAAAGATATTTTTGCACCACCAGTCATTTTAATGATGCATAATCCTTCATGTTTTCTGAGGTGAAACTTTCCAAAAGGTGTAGTACAAGGCATGTGTAGATATAGCTGAGACTGAGCATAACTGCATTTTTTGCTGTTAACAATCCTAAGTGTCAGATATATTTTGGGTCATCTTGTTTTCATACAAGTGCATAACTTTAAGAAGTAATGAAGAATGGCTACCATGAAGCACCAAGAGGAGATATAGTCCTTGTACTAATGAAGTGTGCTTCACCATTTTCCTTCGAGCATATCGGCTTACTCACAGGTGAACAGGCACTTGATCCCATTAACATAAGGCCAGGACTCTCAAATGATATGTTTCCTAGGCTTGTTATGCTCTGAATTCTTAAGAGTCGCAGGATAATCTGCATTCTATTTGACTTGTCTTGTGAGATACATACTGCTTATTTGGTACCTTTTATCTCAGGAGAACATGCACTGAGCTGGGGTCCAGGATTTCTGATTTCAGTAGTCAGGAGCTCCTGACATTTCTGTGCAGTTTGGTTGACACAGGCTGATCTCTGAACCAAGCAAATATTTATTCCTGCTTCCCAAGTTTCTCTGAGAAGTTTCACTCATGTCTTAATCAGAAAGCTACGTGATTACTCATAATCCAACTGCCAGAGGTATATTTTGCCTGTCTTGCTCTAATTGCTCTGTAACTGAGACACTTCTGAATGAAGCATGGATATACCCAGGGTTCCTAGCCCACTCTGGGCCTGTCTAGCTTGCACAGTCCACAAAGTGGATCCACTCTCATTTAACGGTTAGTCCACGAAAAAGTACATCTCTGAGCAGTGTCTGCCCACAGCCAGGCATTTGAGCAACATGCCCTTCACACCTACAGACACTGCATTCCTTGGAATCAAAAGCACTGGTCGCTGCAGGGGGCTGTCCGAGGGCCCAGAGGTTTCTTGGTCAAAGGTAGGCTCATGAGCACCGACAAAGGTTTTGACAAGTTGCATCCCAGGAGAGCATTCCAAAGGCCTTGTCTCTTCAAGCTCAGCCTATTTTCTTTTAGGTATCTGCTTACCAAAGAAATACGCCTGCTTGCTACCTTTTATGGAGGCCTAGTCTGTCCTCTAGCGGTTGGGTCATTAAACATTATACGGATGGGAAAGGATTTGACCGAGGTGGCTTGAGTGAACACTAAACAGTTGGGGCACCGTGGTTTTGCTGACTGAGCTACGCTGTTGCTATGTACAAAACTGCTGGTACTGGTATGCATAATGCTGTTTGTGTCAGTGAAACAGCCCGTGAGAAAAGATAAAGGCCTTCAGCTAGGAGTCATTTCTGGGCTCCTTCTCAGGCCTGATGCCAGTTAAGAGGAAAGAACATCTAATGCAGCGTTGAGGGGAGAAAGGTCAGTAAAGGATGCCTTGTGTGACTGCTCTGGAAGGAAAACTGCAATTATGTGGAATAATGTGATGAATGTTTTATAATGGAAGTACAAAATTAGTGAGCTTTATTGATTCATCTGTAATGTACATACTGTGTTATAAATCATTAATTTGAGAATTCAGAGTTTCTTACATTTGAAGCTCTTGTTCTGTTGGTTCCCAAACACTCAGATATTTGAGGAATGAATAGCATTGATTTTCCTCAGGTAGATTGACTGCTTAGATGCAAGAATTTATCAATTTTTTTCCCCATAGACTATAGCAAAGGAAGAGCTGCAGCTTTGATCTCACTGACTGGCAGCCGCTTCTATTCCTCTGGCATGCACTTTATTTTTTTTAAGGCAAAATGAAAGAACTGGCTTTTGTGGCATTCCCCTCTGCTATGCCAATTTCTTGGCTGTATCCTTTTAGCAAAAGGGATTTTTAGATATATTTCCTTAGGTTTTTCATCACACTGTTCAGTATCCCGATGTTAACATTTATTTCTGTTAAAGTGCTAAAGAAGCTGTGGCAGCAATGAGGCTGTTAAAAGGTAGATGTGAAGTAGCGCATGTATGTAAGAAAATCACGCTTGGTACAGCAGAAGACATTAGAACAGAGGGCTGAGAAGATAGCCCATGGAGAACTGTAAAAGGCACTGACAAATTATCACCATCTGAATTCATCATCTATGTCCATGCTGTAAAGCAGAGAGGAGTTATAAGCCTGAAGGAAGGCATAGTTTAATTTGCTACCTACTTTCTATATCTACTATCTACTTTCATCTACATGTAACCCCAAACATCCTGCTGAGATTTGTATAGCTTCCTACCCTTCTCCCACGCTACTCAAGGCAGGTTGTGTTGACGGTAAGTTGAAGCTTATGGTTATACACAGATTACTTGGGAAGATATGATCTAGCTCCTGAAATATTTTATAGAAAATATTTCACATAGAACTCTGCAAAACAGGGAGACCTGCTACTCCTCATTCCTTCCTCTGCTCATCACTTTTTTAATCATGTATCTTAAAAAACCCTGCATCTTGCAAGCCACACTATTGCAACAGAAGGGCGTAGATGGTTGTCACTGTATGCTAGACTCACCCTTCTCACGCTGTGTGTTGGGTTCCTTCCAGTTGTTAAATCCCATTCACAGGCTGTACTGCCCAGCTCATTTTTTCACCTACAATAAACCAGAGCCTGTATGACACAGTTCCATTGGCCATGACAGGATGGACAGCAGGCTGGAGGAAGGCTTCCGAAAAAATTCCCTCAAATGTGGACGGCGCCTTCCTCCCACTCAGCTACTGGGGGATTACTACTGGGGGGACAGAGACACAGGGCTCTGGAGAGCTGGTAAAATACTCCTGAGCTGCTTATTATAACAAAAAAGCTTGTATTCCCCCCTCCCTAGTCAAGGACAACCCTGGTGAAGCAAGGGCAGGACCAGTAAGCAGGGTTCAAGTGCGCCTACTGAAAAGCCCCCGAAAGCCGGAGGACAACACCTTCTGGGGGGGCGTAATTCCTTTCCAGCCAGGTCCTTGCCCCCCTGCCCCAGCCCAGGGCTCCCCGCCTGGCTGCCGCCCCCTCCCTGGGCCGCGACCCGCCGGCTTCGGGGCGGCAGGGCCGGGCGCTCCCGCCGGGCCGGATCGGGTCGGGTCGGGTCGGGCCGGCGGGTGCCCCGGGCGAACGAGGGGCCGCCGGGTGACAGCCCGNNNGCCGCCGCCAGCCGGGTGCGCGGCGACCTGATCCCTGTCCAACATGGTCGCCGCTCACACCTCCCATTCCTCATCCTCCAGCGAGTGGATCGCTTGCCTGGATAAAAGGTATCGGCATCTTCACAGGAACGGCTGCGGGGGGGATGCTGCGTGCGTGTAGGCTGCCCCCCTGCATGCATGCAAGCATGTATATGTGTGTGTGTGTGTGTGTGTGTGCGCGCTGACAGCCCCCGCGCTCCCCATACCAGATCCTGCCTTACATAAGGAGCGTGCAGGTGGGAA
>VZSF01006449.1:297611-313180 GCA_013398295.1 Chionis minor
GGAGGGCGGGGCGGCCGGGGGGCGGGGGGCTGCGGGGGGGGGCCCCGCCGTGCCGGCCATGGCAGACCCGCCGCGTCGGCGCAACGGTCCGCCCTCCGCCCCGCCTCGCAGCCCCTCGCCCCGGCACACCGCGCCCCCCCGCCTCGCCTCGCCTCACCTCACCTCAGCACACCCGCACCGGCCGCGCCTCGCCACGCCGCCCCCCCACCCCGCCTCGCTTCACCGCCCCGCGCCTCACCTCAGCACGGCGCCTCCCCGCTCACAGCCCCCGGCCCGGCCGCCTCGCAGCACGGGCGGGAAACGGCAGACCCTCGCCTCAGGGCGCTCCGTGGCCCCAGCAGGTGCGGGACTGTTGGCCGGAGCGGGGGGGGGGGGCGGAACCCAACAAAACAAACCCAAACATGTCCGCGCCGAAAGAGGCCGCCGGAGGCTCCCCTCAGCGGCGACAGCCTCTTGTCCCCCGTCCCGGGGGTCTGCGGTTGTCCCCCCGGGTGGCAGGGGTCCCCCCGTTGCCGGGGGTCAGGTGCAGGCGGGCGGTCAGCGTCGCCTGGGTGGGAGTCACGGCTGGCTAACCTACGCTCAGAGGTGGTGCGCTCACTTCTAAAAATACAGGCAAAGCATTCATTTAAAAAAATAATAAATGATTCTCTGGAGCGCTTTCCCTGGTTGCTTCAGCAAAAGAAGTGAGTCTGGAAGTGTCAGTTGCATGGTGGGTGGTTTGAACGCCCTTTGCTCTGTTCCTGCCTTCTGCGCCTACTGGGTTACTTCAGAAGCGAAGTCATTCCGTTTCCGAACGCTCGCCCTGTCTCCTGTAGCCTAGGAAAATAGTGAACAAGAATTGAGACCATAAATACGCTGTACGGTTCAAATAAAGCTGCTGGAGAGATTTCCCGTGCACGGCATGTGGCGGGTCCCTGAGCACCGTTAGCTGCCTTTGGAGGGTTTGATGCCATTTGGGGCTGCGCTGTGGAGAGGAGCCGTTGCGCACACGGAAGGAACCTTCCTCTTCTCATCATTTCTGCCATTTCCAGCTAACCTCCTAGTGGCTGCACCTCTAATAAGGTTTTCCTTACCAGTCCGGGCAGCAAACTGTTAAGAAGCTAATGAAACTTTGGTCTAGACACCTGCCACGGATGCTGATCCGTCTCTGTAACACGTGACTCAAAAAAGGGGTAACCTTTTAGAGGTTAAACAATGCGTATAAGTGTTGGAAGTACTCTGAATGTAAATACAAATGGAACTGGCAAGGTAACCTGACCATATAAATACTGAAGAGAAAGAGAGGGCCTCATTCTCCACTCTGTAAACTGTCGTTGAGCGGGTGTGAAGAAGCAGAGTATGAGCCCCAGTCCTTTTAAACAGGTGATCCTGTCATTTCTCAGGTTTCTTACATGCAATACGTTGTGAGATGTAAAGTAAAATTCAGGGATTTGTGCTTAATGAGGTGCAAAGCTTTGGGGATTGAATGTTTTTAGGAAACACGTGTGAGGCGTTTCATGTAGAAATCTCTCTGCCATTATATGAAAATTAATATGCTGACCATTTTTATAGTGGGAATTTCATTAAAGCTATTAAGGAGAAACTTTTTTTCCCCTTTTCAGTACTTGGAGTAAGCTAGTAGCACCAGTTTGTTGAGTGGAAAGAATCAGTTCCAGGTGCCCTGAAGGATTGTATATTCTTATCCTTCTTTTTCAGAAGGCAGTCTGGACATGAGAGATTATAGGGTTTTTTCTTGGTCTCTGCCATGCTTTGCTTAGTGATCATAGGCAATACACTTACACGTTTTGTTCTGGTTTTCCATTTTAGAAGTTCATTTAAAGCTATGTTAGAAAAGTACTATAGGAATCTAAGTACTATTAGATAAAGCATTTTCAATTAATATACACACTTGTATTTCTAGAGTATTTCTTTTCTGTAGATGATCTATCAGTGTACTCATTTGAATTATTATGTAATTTCTATGTATTTTAAGCCTTTTAAAAAAATCTTACATCATTTTCTAACCTAAATGGGGATTCTGTAAATATAGGATCGCTGAGTGAGCCAAATCTCTGGAGGAATGTGTTTTTATTAAAGAATAAAGACAGTTTTAATATGTTTTGGTTAATGGATATATTTATATTTTCAAGAGGAAGGCAGTCCTAAAACTGGTGTGCTTTAGAATTTTAGGTGAGCCTCCGCAAAGACAATTAAAAAGGCATGTAATATGGATTATGCAATTTCATTCTTTTAAAAAAGGAGAATTAAACTTTAAATGGAAATAACAAAATATATCATGTACAGAAATGATGTGTTTTGTATATGTTCTTCATGTTTTTCCCCAAGTCACATAGCGAACTAAAACTAACATCTAAAATGACAGCACATACAAAAATGAAGAACCACCAAAATGTTTCAGGAAAAATATTATTACTATGTAAGGTGCTGTGGGCTAGGACCATCAGTGCTTTGTCCACACAGCTTCCATGCGTGGTTACTAACTACAAAAGCCAAAGATCGACACTTTAAAATCAAATTCACTGGACAGTATTTATAGATGAAATCACAAGTACAAAGATAAGGAAAAGAAGGAACAGAAAAGTTCAGAACAGTGTGCTGCTTTATCAAGAATATTTTATTTTTTCAGGGGAGAGGATCAGCAGTATACAACTGTACATCCTGATTGCACCTGGAGATGTAAATAATTTTTCTGCTAAGGAAAGCAGTCTTTTTTTTCTTTGAAGTACATAGTTGCCTTATCACTGATTTCCTGGAGAGCAGAAGCATGCCTACCATCTTAGCGTTTTTCTGTATGTCCGATCTGCATATAATTAAAAGAAGGCTGCTGAGTTATGCAAGTGTGTATGATTAGCTTAGGAACAATGTCTTCTCTACTCTCATGGTTTCTTTCACACCAAAGACTATGTAACCAGGAAACTTCCATGTTGACATAATCTTTGCAGGATGGCAGACAAAGTGTTTTTTACATAACTGTTATTTCTCTAAACCTGATCACAGTAATGAATTCAGGTTAAGTGTTTTAATCGGATTCAGATATAAAGTTTTTGATGACGTACAGCATTCAGAACAGTCAGGGATCCCAGGATTTCATACCTGCCTATGGCATCTTGTGTTTTTCTCTGTGTCAAATATAACCTTCAGTGCCTTAGCAGACTGGAGGAGCAGATCAGAGAGCAAAGCATGTAACTTTGCTAGCCTGTTGTGCTAAGAATGTTATGATCTTTGCTCAGCTATTTATAAATTATTTAAACGTGAATGGGCCTTTCAAGGACATATTGTACATACTGAGCTTTTATATCCTTGTCGTCCTTGTTAGACTTCCGACTTTCCTCATTTATATGTAACAAAACCAAAGTAACACATACTGATGATATCTCAGGTCTGTACCTGAAGCCAAGCTCTCATAGATTTGAGTGTAAATTCACTCTGAAGCTATGTAACAGCAACGTACTTGAATCAGGGTTTGGTTTTTAGTTCATTGTAACATTTATTTGAGGTGTAAGTTGTTTGTATATATTAGTAGTCAGCAGGTCTCTTGTGAGTATACAGACAGGCTAGAATGAAGGACTGAGATTCTGAAAGAATTGTTGTAAAAGAAGTCCAGAAAATGCTTGTCATCCTCTATAACGTATAATTACATCAAAGATAATGGGATAGATTTATAATCAGGCAATATTGTGAATATTTTAGAATTGCTTTATGATGTGACTTTATTTACTTTTAAAATATATTTTTGTGTGATTGGTAAAACATACAATGACTCCTATACATTTTAAATTTCTACCCTTGCTTTTTATTTGTAACAAATCCATAGAAATAACTCCACTGTTTTCACGTAGCTTGGATCTGAACAAAGTTATGGACATACACTGCAGCTCCTGTTGGCCTGTGCGCTCAGTTTTTCCTCCCTGTATGTAGTGTGTAGTTAAGCTGGTCTATGCTTGGAGCAAGTCTGCATGGGGATGTATCAGCAGCATGCGCTGTGGTGGAGGTGGAAACTGGGAGATGGAGCGGTGTAGACATAGCCTAAGTGCTTTCTAGCACTCGTGCAAAGATGCAGTCTTCTGAGAGTGATGAATAGTAACAAATTTATCTTGCCACATCATGCAGCTCATTTTCTAGTCCGGTGCAAAGGTGCAGTCTTTCATGAATAATAAAAAAAGTCCTTTTTCTTTCCATGCCTCCTCAGAGAGACCAAAATAATTGTTAAGATAGCTTGCCATTAGCTTGTAGGTCTGTGCATTTTATTGAATATAGGAATTCAAAATAACTCATGGTGAGAGTGGGAGTTGTATTTTAAACAAATTCAAAGAGCTTTATTCTCTGCGCATGGGCTTAGGCATTTCTAGTATCAGCTTCCATTTGTTACCCGTGGTTGCAGGAAGTTACACATTTTTTCTACGGACAGGTATTAAGAGAAAGTGATTGCCCTAGCATTCTTGTGTATAAACATTGTCATGGCCCACGGGAGCAAACTAGTATGTGCATATGCCTATTAGGACATGATATATTAAAATTTAATTGGTAGTCTTGTGAAGTGGCCGCACAATTGATATGGTACTTGTGCAACTGCAGGTTTTCTCTTTTACCAGATGATACTGGAAACTGTCATTGCCCGAGTTATTTTTGGCATGTTGTTAGGATTTGATCTCTAAAATCCTGTATTTTGAGCAGATTAAATTTCTTTTATAACAGAAACTCATATTCCAGCAAAGGATCTGGATCCCTCAGCACAGGAAATACATGGACCTCTTGGAGCAGGTCCAGAGAATGGCCACAAAAATGATCACAGGGATGGAACACCTCTGCTATGAGGACAGGCTGAGAGAATTGGCATTGTTCAGCCTGGAGAAGGCTCTGGGGAGACCTTATTGCGGCTTTTCAGTGCTTAAAGGGGGCTTATAGGAAAGATGGGAGCAGACTTTTAGCAGGGCCTGTTGCGATAGGACAAGGGCTAATGGTTTTAAACTAAAAGAGGGCAGATTTAGACTAGCTAGAAGGAAGAAATTTTTTACACTGAGGGTGGCGAAACACAGGCACAGGTTGCCGAGAGACGTGGTGGATGCCCCGTCCCTGGAAACATTCAAGGTCAGGTTCGATGGGGCTCTGAGCAACCTGATCTACTTGAAGATGTCCCTGGTCATTGCAGGGGCGTTGGCCTAGATGGCTTTTAAAGGTCCTTTCCAACCCAAAGAATTCTATGACTCTATGAATAAAACCCCAACAGACCAGCTAATTGAAATCATGCCCTTGAAGTCAGGTGGCCACCAGATTTTTTTCAAATACAAGTATTTTTCTCATCCAGTGTAATATCTGTTTTTGTCTGCATCTTATAATTTGCTGCATTTAACGAGCCCATAATTCCTGTGATACTTCCTTGGTTCTATTAGTCTTTTCTGCACTATATTTGTCGTGATCACTTACTACTACTGCTGCTTTGTTAGTGTCCTCAATGAATGTTTCCTGAAATGACTTTCCACTTTGTCTTTGAATTCAGCAGTTGTCAAAATGTATGTCAATGTAAATCTGTAGAAGTTATTTCATAGTTGCTGTGAGTTTTAAATTTTCATTAGCTGTAACGAGGCGGATCCTAAATGGGTAAAGGTGCATTTGGCGTAGTGTATTGGTGAATGGCAGTAGCCAGAGTTTGAATCAAAGGATATCATCACTTGTGCATATTGTTCAATTATAACTGTCATTTACAATGTATCTCCGAGTCTGTCTTCATATTAAAATGCTTTTAATGTTTGTTATGAAGCTACAGTGCTGGTTAATGTAATTTCATCCAGATCCACTTCTGTCAAATGGAATTTTAACTCTCTTGAGCTTGAGTTCACGTTTATGAAAGTTGGAGGGTTTATTCAATGAGGTTTAGTCACACCTTGGTTGCAAAGCATGCACCATACAGAAAAATTTTCATAAATGGTAGGAGAAAATTTCCTTGCAATTTTACCTTTTCTCCTGAAGTATTTTGTCTTTTTAAAAAGCACATAAAAGTGAAAAAAATCCTTCTAATGTTTTGTTTCCTATTATAGCCGTATTGTTCAGGGAGTGTATTTTTAACTTGAGATAAATCTTTATGAATATCATTACTTAATAAATACATCTTTTGACATTCCACTGCTTATGCAGATCTAAAAATTTACCTATTGGAAGAATGCATAATTTGTAGAGCAGGGTGTGTGAAGAAATGAAGTGTACTTTATTGCTCTGTCTAACCCCCCAATAATTTTTCAGTGCATTGGCCAAACTGATTTGAAGGCAGAAATATGATTTGAGTAATACAATGATGAGATGAGTGTGTAGGTAAAAGAGAGACCCTCATATTTGCATTCTTTTGGCCCTCACTGAGGAAGATAGAACTCAACTACGATGCATTTTGTTTGGCTGCAGTTGACAGCCAGTCGGTCTGCATTTAACTGGCTGGTCAATCAGCACCTGCATAGATCCGGATTCTCTGCAGCATTTCTTGTGCCTTGTATAGCGGGACGTGAGAGGTTATCATAGGGGTTCTGAGTGTAGATAACAGTAGTAATTTCTTGGAAACTAAGTGTCAGCAGTTTTACTTGTATTGCTTTATTTTTTTTCTTAACTCTGGAATGATTTGTGTATATAAGAATCCTAGGGAACAGGGTCTAAATAAAATTTTTTTTCCTCTGTGTCACTGGTATCCCTTTCTTAAACTTGCTTTTTTCAAAGTCAAAGGGACTTACAGCATTGCCTGGAGGAGAGAGGAGTGTCAGTGTTCTTATGTTACAGAAATAAACGTTTTAAAATCCTAGAGGCATCTTGGCAAAGAAGATAAAACTACTTATCTTCTGCTTTTTCTTTTTCAAGTGTCAAACCAATTGTGAGGAAGAACCTTAAAAAAGGACATATGGTAGAAGAGAAAGTAATAGGTTATAGTTCGATAAACTTGATGAAAACAAAAGAAAAAGCTCCAACTCATGCCTTTCTTCTAGGTTAACAAGTCTTTCACAGCATACGTAAACATTCAAATATTTAATCTTAACACCATCAAAACAGTTTCTTTTAAAAAGCTATATATGCTACACATGAACAGAAATACTTGCCCAAAATGTGTATGTGAAGAAGTGTAGCAATTATCCTCTGTCTGTATTTAAACTTTGAGCTTGAATAGTTTGCACTGAAAAATATGAAATAGCCTTCTGAAGATACACTTCTGGCAAGTTTTTTTCCTTTTACAGATAGTCAAGCAGACATTGTCAAGAAAATTGTTTTATCTCTAAAAAACACAAGCCTGGAATCTTCACAGTCAAATAAATCAGAGGTAAAATATCCTTTAAAGAAGCCTTATTGGCATAATGCAACAGAGATATATAACTAGCACTGAGGGTGTCACTTGTATATTTATGCTGTGATGTTGTACTGAAGAAGCAGAAGAAGACAGATGATGTGTTATGTGAAAATATTACAGCCAGATAAGAGTTACTATGCTCTGAAGAGGCAAATTACTAATATAAATAAGGAGCTGGATAAAGCGTTCAGTGGTCAAACAAGGCAGTAAGGCTTGTAGGGTAGTGAAAATAAACTTAAATACTCTTGCTTTTCATAGTTTCCTAATCATTTTGTAGCCCCGCTTCGCAACACTGGAGCTGCCCACCTCACTTTGGCCACAGTGGATCGGGATGTCTGTGCGGTACCCTGCTGAGATACAGATTTAGGGACAATCATAATAAATTGAAGATTGGAGGAGGGGTGTAGGAGTGTCACCCGTGCATTATGCTTCATGGTAGGAGATACTAGGCGTGAAGTTTTCGTTTCCAAATGAGTCATTTCTCCTGCGGTTTTGTTCTGGCATTTGCTATGCTCATGGCGTGATACCTCAGTTATGATTGTGGGGCCAGTTAGTGAAGCATGGTTACGACAGCAGCCGCTAAAGCTCTTTCTGGGCTTGTACCATGCAGACAAGGGAAATGGAGGTATAGCAGCAGCTGTCCCACAAAGATGCTGAAAACTTGGGAAAAAATAGTAAGAAGCTGGTTTTTTTAAGCAAAAAAGATGAAGACAAATATAACATTTCCACAGTTTGTTTTACTTCAGATTTATTTTAAATTGGGTGAGGCAGCTTAGGCAGAGTCTGCTTCACTTGTCAGAGTCATAGATTTTCTACAAGATGGATGGCCTTGCCTTAAAATGCTTCTCCTCTAGTTGATATCTCTACCACACTGTTGGGAGCTGAAGAATTTTAATTGATTTAAGAGAGTTGTCCACACTTCTGGATTCATCTATGGTCCTAATCCATACATTGCGCTAAGAGCTTTCAGAAACAGGAGCACACTTTAGGAAAGGACAGAAGCTTTGGTAGAGAATCCAGTGGTAGTTGAAGTCACGCTAAAATGCATTTTTTGACTTAACGCTCACGGATATAGAGTTACAGCTCTGCAGCTTCAGCAGTGAGGGGACACCTCAGTAGCATACCAGCGTCAACGCCGCAGAGCAGGGTACCAGCACGGGTTTAGCAGAGCGGGGCTAAGCGCAGTGTGGTTGCTCTCTAGTGAACAACAGTGGTGATCACAGAGGAGTGACTTCAGGTGCTCTGATACGGTCTCTGGAAAAGCTTTTCCAGAGGCTTTTGGAGCCATGTCGGGGCATAGGGAGATTCACCTCCTTGGGGCTGACTTTTGCAGCCCGTCTCCCTGGTTTGGCGAATGGTTCCTTTGGATTAATACCAGTGCCTCCTATCAGTGAGACTACAGTGACATTAAAGCTGGAATAATTCTCCGTCTGCCATCAGTAGTACTTTTCTAATTAATACATTTAATCATTAATGTTCAAGGAATATATTATAATATTAGCCATTTAAATATTATTCCAAACTATGGTTTAAAAAAGCCAGGTTTACAGCAATTTAGTAAGATAGCTGCAATGAGGAAGTAGATTTATATTGTCCTGTACTGACATTGTTCCATGCTAGGCAGCTTGTACTTAGGAAACAGAAAACAAAAGTTGGCATCATAAATAGATTAATTAATGGTGATGACAATAGTTACAATGATGATAATTTTATTCTAAGATACTTTCTAGAAAGTGGTCAAACTTTGCCTGAGTTTTGCAGGCATGTGGAAAAGCAGTTAATTGATGCCATGGTATTTTATTATTCTCATTATGTTCTCCCACTTAGTAAAACTATCCTTTTGAAACCAGGCTCATTGTTATGGATTATAAACACTTGATAGAATGAGTTTGAGTGCTACTACTATTACCATTACACTGCATTCTGGAGTTTTTACACAGGCAAAATTCCATGTCCTAGCAAAAATGAAGGGCTACTTCAGCTTGGAACACATGGTGTTAGTTAATTCCTTACTCCTGAACACTGAGGACATTTCTCAGAAGCTTTGATCAAATCCAAAGGCATATTGTTGTCAAACAACTTTAATCCTAGTTCATTTTTATGCTTATTCATGATCTTCACCAAACAGCTAAATCTTAAACTAGGTGTTTGTCTGTGTGTCTCATTTGAGAGACATTAATAAGTTGTTATTCTGGGGTATAGTTAAGATTCCTTGCATGGTTCTGTGCTGGTGGCTGGTTTTTTTTCCCCAGTAAAACCCAGCTGGAGGAAAAAGTACCTTTTCTAAGACAGGTTAAATCATTCACTGAAAGCCAAATTCTAGCTTCGTTTAAAATGTGCTGGATGAAAATTTGTGCACTCCCAGTAAAAATATTTGTGGAAATTTAGTTGCACACAGTAATATTAAACCCAGTATATTTTGAAGAAAGTCTGCTGAAACAAATGGCTTGCAGTAATGAATTCTTAAGAAACGTTGTAAAGAATATAACAATTTTCAGATTAGTACTATGTGTATTGTTTGGATTCCTCTTTTTGTTTAGAGTTTTTCTGTGTGTCCCCCTTCAAATGCCCACTTCAGGTACTCCAGGTGGAAGTAACTGCTGCTAATACAAAGCGCTGCAGCTCAGCTGCTTGCTAAAGTAAGCCACTAGGAACACACAACTTTAATTTGTCTTTCCCAGTAAATATGGTGTTTGGTTTCTCACTGCTGTGCTGGTGTTTAAAACTCTGGAAAGCATGGCTCAGCTACCTCTGAGATTTCTTGTCCTTCCATGATGACTCACTTTACTGGGGTCACGAAGCAGTTTTGTCAGAAGAAAGAGCTTTTCCTGCAGCTCATCTACCTGACACAAGACACTCCTTGCCACATCAATGGAAGTGAGCCCTGCTCTCACCTTCTTCTGAAATAGATGGAAACCCTGTCTCTTGAGTCTTCAGCAACTCTCAGGAAAAAAAGCTAAACAGTCTATGAATTAAACCCCCACAAAGCTTGTCCTTCTGACAGGTGGTGTGGTTTGGGCTGGACTGGCCACTAAAGTGAACGACAGATGCTCTCTAACTTCTCTCCCAAGTGAGAGAACAGTGTGAGAGAGAGAGAGAGAATTATGAGTTGAAAAGAAACTAAATTACTTTAATAAGAAAATATAATAATAAGAAAATAAGGAAATATGTACAGCCTATACAAAACCATATCAAGCTTCCAGGATGACAATCACATCACCAGCGTGCACTGGGAAAGTCCCAGACTAGACTCGGCAACAGACAGAAGCTGAAGTCAGGAACTGGATTCAGGAATGCACAAATTGGGATCAAAGGCAGATGAACAGACAAGAGTCCTCAGATGCTGGCCATTGAAGAAAGAGCCGGACTCCTTTGATCCCTCAGCTTTTATACTGAGCACGATGCAGATGGGATGGAATACCCCCTTGGTCAGTTTTGGGTCACCTGTCCTGTCCGCTCCTCCCCACAGGTGCGACACCTCTATGCTCTTCCGCTTCCGACCCTCCAACAGGGCAAATAACAAAGTTAACTGACCTTAGTTGTTAGAGCAATAAGTATAAGCAAGAGCCTCTCTGCATACCATTCCTCGGTATTAATTATAAACATCAGGCCTTATCTCTGCCAGAAGCCAACACTCTGAAAAATATGCTGTAAATTTCAGAGAGTTCAGTCAGTGAGAAGAGGCTTAACTGAAAAGTGAAATTACTGAAGAGAAAATTGCTTCTGTTTTACCTCAAACCAGGACAACAGGACCAGAAGTGGGAAGAGATTTCTGCACTCGCATTTCAGAAAGAGCACTGAGAGAACAGTGTTAAGTTTATACAACCTTATGCGTGTTGTTTGCTAACCCTGTTTGCCTTTTCCTTGTCCAATTACATCAAACAATTAAAACGACTAAACACTGAGATCCTGCAGTCAGTTCTGTGCAAATGAACTGATGGACTTGAACGGAGTCAGCTATGAGCAGTTGTATGAATGAAACAGTCTCAGACACAGTTTTTCTAGGAAAAGGGGATATTCTGAGAATGATCTCCCTTTTTTTCCTTGTCAGGTTTTGCTGTTAATTTTGAGACTCCATAAATTAAGGGAGTTAGTATTCTAAGTGCCATTGTAGTTGGGGCAGGGACCTTGTGTAAATGTATTTCAAATCTGTTTCAAGCTGCACCTCCTAATCTTCTTAAAAGGATTTTGACAAGAGAGTTAATGCTTATTAGTACCTGTCAGATAGTGCATAGTTAAAAAAAGGAATGGGTGAAAGTCTTACTTGAAATATTTCAAAGGGAGCTGTTGTAGTTGTTTGTAGTTTGAATTGGTAAGAGGATGTCACTGTGATGTAGAAGCAACTGTATACACCAGAGAGTTGCTATTCTCATTTCTAGTTAATAACGATAAGTTGGAGTATGAATAAGGATAGAGATTTAATCCCTCCTAAACTTAATTGCATAAGAAAGATGAGAGACAGTTTCAAGATAAGTAGGATCTGGGCTTCTCCCTCAGACAAAGATTTGGATCCCTTTAGTCTTTGATTCCAAAGAGGAGTCTTTAAAAAAATCCTGTTGAAAGGAGTTCTTACAGCCGCTGGATAAAAGAACGTTTTTGTCAGTAAAATTAACTAGCAGCATTTGAGTGAGTGATAGGTCTAGCGATCACAGACAGTTGTCCGTCTTTCTGGTACCTGTTTATACATAAATGATTTCTGCATCTGATCCAGCATGATCTCCTAGGAATGTTCTGTGTTTCTTTCTGTGTGAAGATTCTTTCTAATGCTGTCAGTTAGTGATTGGCTTACCTACTGATTCATAACGTTTGATAATCACATTTTAAATGTACGCTATGGAGCTAATTTGCTTTAGTTTCATACATTTGTAGTAGTTTTCTGAACCTGCTGAACTGCTGGTCCACATGCTACTTTGTTGGGGGGAGTTCCACAATTTTATTTTGCCTGAAATCTTGTTTTTTTAAAGGTGTTGCTGTCATAGATTTTAAATATTCTAAATATTTAGATTAAAAATGTTTACCCTTACCAATGATGAGTTAAGATCCTTGCTTACATATTTAATTTGTCCAACATTAAGAGACAGGGACTGCATGAGAGAGAATGTACTTATTGCAGTTGTCTTTCTCGCTTACAAGTGAGAAGCCGAAACAGAACGCTCAAGTTAGTTTGTACACTGTAAAATGCAGAAGAGAGATACGGATATAGGAGTTACTGCTGATATCTAAAGCTTTTCTTCTTTGTAAATTTAGTGCATACAGATGGAGATGTTTCTCTCACAAAGTCCTTGAGAATTTTGTTCTTTGTTTTCTTGCAGACCTTTGGAACGTTCCAGTGAAGATGTAGATATAATATTCACACGGCTGAAAGAAGTGAAAGCCTTTGAGAAATTTCATCCAAACCTTCTCCAGCAGATATGTCTCTGTGGATATTATGAAAATCTGGAAAAAGGAATCACATGTAAGAGAGCTTCATATGATGATCTATTTTATGTAGATAAAATCAGGGGTTAGGCTGGGATTGTCTCTAGGAGATCGACGAGAGAGCACAGTCAGTGGAACGTCCATAAAAATGTTTACAGTCTTAGGGCAAGGCAGGACTAAAGTGCTGCTTGCTCTACAAACACAGTGTGTAGTGAATCTATGGTAACAAGGCACACATTATTAGATACAGGACTCTGCCACTGTTTTCTTGAAAGATTAGAAGCAAATCATGGCACTATAGCCTCATTCTTCCTGTGTAAATGTATTATTGCTCTCTCTTGTAGGTGCTTTGTGATGTCAGGGGCAAAACTATGTCACCTAGGCATAATGCTAATAGCATGACGTTTGTAGTCACTGTGGATAACACAAGATAGATTTGCAGAGTTCCATATTACTGTGGGGTACAACAGCTCTGTGCCTGCTCTGGCACCCTGTGTGCCAGATGAAGGTGGACAGCTGTGCTTGGTCTATGAAACTGAGATGGAAATATGTGGTGGTCCTGTGACAGGAATGTGTGAGTTCCCAGAGCTGTACTAGGGGAATAGCTGATGGAGACTTGTAGTGTTTGGTAGAGTCTCAGGTACCCCTCAGGTAAATCTGTCACGCTTTAGCACACAGCACTGCGCTTTGCTTAGAGTAACAGGAATTCTGATGCTCTGGAATCACACAGTTGGAATGCCTGAACATCGAAGTCCTGCAGTTGCTTCTCAGCCAGAACTCTTACTGAAGTCAGTGGGAGCTGTATCTGCGTTGTAAGACTGCATTTCAAAGGGACATTGTTCAGAAAGTCTTTTGGGGTTTTTTTTTTCTTGTTTGTCTGTTTGTTTTGTTTATTAACCAAGATTGTAGTCAAAGGGAAGCAAACTGGGGAGAAGAGTGAAGCAATTCTATGTGCTTTGGTTGTTTCTGTAGTGCATTGACCAGTTTACTAAAATATGTATTATCCAGTGTCATTGGAAATATTACTGTAATAGTAAGTAGTCTGATATGGCAAATTCTATAGTGCCAGCAGTGACTACAGTAATATAGTAATATGAGGGAAAATGTTTGTTAATGTTGCTAATCTTAAAGAAATAGCTCTTATTTACAAGATTTCATCTTTCCAGTATTCCGTCAGGGTGATATTGGGACGAACTGGTATGCTGTTCTGACAGGATCACTGGATGTGAAGGTTTCTGATACAAGCAACCACCAGGTAAAATAGGTTTTTCGTTGAAACCATCCAGTCAGTAGTACAAAGAAAGGGTGTGGCTTATGCTGAGGTAGGTAACAATGGCATATATCTTACAAATATTTTGTTATATCACAAGCATGTTTCTCTGAGTCTCCTTTAGTCTCAGTTATCCTTTGTCTATGGAGGCAAATCATGCCATTGATTTCAAGAAAACTGAAATGTAATGATCTGAAAAGGGGTCTACATTTTAATGTGGAACAAGACTCCTCTGTCTTTTCTAATAGTGCCTAATATGAAGCTAAAGAGCTAAGTTAGTTCATTTCCTGGAAATATTTTAATTCAGTCCTTGTTCAGAAAGTTCAAACCAAACTCACCAACAGTACAGTCTGATAATAGCATGCTGTGGTCTCCACTGTGAGAAAAGTAAAGTATTACAGAATCATAGAATGGTTTAGTTTGGAAGGGACCTTAAAGATCATCTAGTTCCAACCCCCTGCCATGGCCAGGGACACCTCCCACTAGACCAGATTGCTCAGAGCCCCATCCAGCTTGGCCCTGAGCACTTCCAGGGATGGGGCATCCATAACTTCCCTGGGCAACCTGTTCCAGTGCCTCACC
The DNA here is from genome assembly GCA_013398295.1 of Chionis minor. NCBI lineage: Eukaryota > Metazoa > Chordata > Aves > Charadriiformes > Chionidae > Chionis > Chionis minor. The sequence goes on from VZSF01006449.1 coordinate 312,200, forward strand.
ATCCTCATAGTGAAACATTTCTTCCTGATCTCTAATCTAAATCTTCCCTCTTGCAGTTTGAAGCCATTACCCCTCATTCTATCGCTACATGCCCTTGTAAAAAGTCCCTTCCACCTTTTTTGTAGGCCCCTTTCAGATACTGGAAGACTGCTTTAAGGTTTCCATGGAGACTTTTCTTCTGCAGGCTGAACAAGCCCAACTCTCTCAGCCTGTCCTCATAGGAGAGGGACTCCATCCCTCTGATTATATTCATGGCCCTCCTCTGGACCCACTCCAACAGGTCCATGTCCTTCTTGAGTTGAGGACTCCACAGCTGGATGCATTACTCCAGATGGGGTCTCAGGAGAGTGGAGTAGAGAGGCGGAATTACCTTCCTCGACCTGCTGGACAGGCTTCTCTTGATGCAGTCCAGGATGCGGTAGGCTTTCTGGCCTCTCAGGACGCATTGCCATATCATGTTGAGCTTCTCATCAGCCAATACCCCCAAGTTCTTCTCAGGACTGCTCTCAATCCATTCTCTGTCCAGCCTGTATTTGTGCTTGGGATTGCCGTGACCCACCTGCAGGACCTTGCACTTGGCCTTGTTGAACTTGATGAGTTTCGCACAAGCCCACCTCTCAAGCCTGTTCAGGTCCCTCTGGATGACATCCCTCCCCTCCAATGTGTTGACCAGTCCACACAGCTTGGTGTCATCGGCAAACTTGCTGAGGGTCTACTCAGTCCTGCTGTCCATGTCGCTGACAGAGATGTTATGTAGTACCAGTCCCAGTACCGACCCCTGAGGAGTGCCACTTGTAGTAATGGCAGAGTACTGGAACTGCAGCCATGTTAGCCTGGAGGTGATACCTGTTCAGTATTAAGAAACAGAAGAACAAGTAACATTCCCCCAAGATTGCAAGTGATTTCTCCGTATCTTGGCACTTCTGGAATTACGAAATTGGGAATTTAGAGTAAATACCAAAAAAAAAAAAAAAAAAAAAA
>VZSF01006449.1:313186-465017 GCA_013398295.1 Chionis minor
AAAAAGATATTTCTCCTGGAGAGTTTCCCACCCAGGTTGTCTAATGTCATGCTGACGAGTCATGCACTTCCTGCTGTGAACTGAGTCTTCTGGGAAGGCATCAGGTCCCATTCCCTGCTCCCACGTTTGAGATCTGGGATTGCCCCATCCTGTAGCTCAGCATGGGGTTGTACCTCTGACACGTGACTCATTGCGCCTTCACATGAGTGGTAGAGCTACCCAGGACCTCAAATATAATACTGCCCCTTTTTCCTGCCTTGATTTAATGTAGCATGGGGGTGTGCGGGTGTAGGGGTGTATTCTTTGGCCAAAGTTTGGATGATTGGGGAAGGTTTCTTTCTCATAGAAGATGGGCAGAAATTGGATTTTTCACTTTGTTGAGCACTGCATCACCAATGAAGCTGGGTCAGAATGCAGGTCAGGGTGGTGTGTGAGCACTGGGTCTTTCTACTTCTTACAGTAAAATGATAGATACAAAAGGAACTTATTTCATTATTTTTAGCAATCTCTTCACGATACTAAGTAGAGATTGGTTGAGAGTATAATTAGCTTGTCACTGGTATCGTCACATTTTGGAACAGTACTGGGCTCTTATGAGACCCTTTTCTGTGCAGGTCTAAAACAATCAGGAATATTTTCTGGTGTTTGCCAAAAGGTGGCACTGCACTGTTGTTAAGGTCCAATGCTCTTCAATGAATCAGAAAGATTGCAGTATTGATTTGTTCTATTAGATAGAGGATGGAATGCTTCTGCCTTTTAAGAAATCTAATGTAAATATTTTTTTCTGCATATTCAGGTTCAATGCATTTTCCTGCCAATAGGAAACTACAGAACTACAATTCATGCAGTGCTAGTTCTAGAAATTACATTCTGCAGTAATTTCTTAACCTTGTGTTTCCTTCTTGAAGGAACAATGAACTCAATTCTTAGAACTGTCTAGTTGCCATAGGATACAGCCTCACTGCCAAAAGCACAGCAGCTCAGTGCTGGATAAGTTTGGAGCTTGGGGACTCCTAAATAGTATTTGAGTCCAATATTTTCTCTGGTTTTGCTCCAGCTTGGAGTTTATACCTTGTCTCTCTTTGTCCATCCTTGGTCTGCTGCTCCTTGTCCTGCCTTTAGTTCCTGGGTGCCCTGTTCCAGTCTTGCCTGCACCTCCTTGCTGGCATAGTGCTAGTCATTCTTGAGCTTGAAGTACTTGCTAGCACTCCCTTCTTGTTTGGCTCACTACAAACCCAAATGATGGAGGAAGTACAGTGTCGCTCCATAGGTGCACAGCCCTGACAGACTCAGTTGCTAGCGTTGTGTTCCATTCCCAGCTAGGCATGGATGATCAGTACTTAAGATGTAGGGATGCTTGTTACCTACCCTGGAGCACATTTTCCAATAACAGCACCCGGGAGCCAAAGCTTCCTTTGCAAAGTCATAGTAATGACTAATCGTTCTGTTGTTACTATTATACCATAAATGCCACTAATACTAATGAGAAACTGCAGCAGAACAGAAGAGATACAGAAGTTTACCTGAGTTTGCGAGTTTAAATGTTTGGAGTCTCCTGTAAAAGTACAGAAGGACTATGCCAGCTTTTCTAGGAAGAGAGAAGCTAACATTGTATTTAGGTTCCTATTATTTAAAAAGTCTTTAGACAGGACTAATAATCTTTTAATACTTAAGATGAGCAGGAGGTTGTGCTAGTGTTAATTTAAATATGGAAAATCAATTCTCTTGATTAAAAATATGTTCGTCCCACCTTTACTAGGTGTTTATCTGTCTACCTGGAGAACTTAAATTTCAGCAAGCCTGGGAATAAATGTGTTGTGTAGCCGGTACCCTGTGCTAACTCTTTATGCAGTCACGTTTGGTAGCTTTCTTCCATTAAAAGTGCAGTAAGTTATTGTGCACTTGATGCGTACTAAGAATGTGTTAACGGCCTTTGCTCCTACAGAGGCATGTTGCTACGTCTTGCACTAGAAATTGTGTCTAAATGCACTAGTGGATCAAGACGCAGTGTAGCCAGTGAAGTATTAATTCAGACATATTCTTGCTGTACATTAGCTTACTCATGCAGACACCTGTGATTTCTCACAGAAAATGTTAGTAATACTGATTAGGACCAAGTTGAGAATTCATATAAACAGAAATATTAACATTACCTGTTATTTGCTATTATGATAAGACGAATCATTCCACGTACTGATTTAAATGTTCTAATAAAACCGCATGTATTTATAATCTCATACATAAATCTTGGCTTTCATCTTGGTTTGGAAAAATCCTTTCTGACTGCTTGCAAAACTGTATTATGTCACAAGAGGGCAGTGTCAGAATATATAACAAACTGAGTACAGGCACTATTTAATACTAAAATAGCTAGTTTGGAAATCACATTCAACTATTTACAATATACCTGTTTGAAAGAGTTTGACCAGAGCAGATGTCTCTCTTACTGTTAGTTCTGTTCCAGTGAGCTAGTAAAATATACTAGCTGCTGCTGATTGTGATGGTAATTTCATTTGCCCCATTTGTCCCATTTGAAATGGGACAATACAATTTACAGTACAGAGTTCTGACAGGATTACCCATCCAGTACATACTGAGTGGTGGCTGGTCTGCTTTCTGTACAAATTATTTGTGAATTTTCTGGCTATTCAATGATCAAGAAGAGGCTGAAGAGGACTTCCTTTTTTGTTTTTAAGATAAAAATGTCACACTATGAATTGCAGAGGTAAGTGTAATGAACTGTTTTGGTCTTGCCTCAATTTGTTTTTAACAAATACCCTGATAAATATTGTACTTAAAAGTCACACAAAGACTTGGTAAGTCCCCTTCAAAATAAACAAAGAATGCATCCTGTTTAGAATCTATCAGAAAGAGGTCTTTACCCTCAGCTATGAACAAATTCTGAATTTAATTTTTATTTGGCACTGTTACCTACCGAGGTATATAGTAATAGAAGTTCCTCTTAGAGATATTCGTAGCTTGGTGTTGTCCTAAAAATACTGCTAACTGCCTTGTATATGTTTAGGTTTTGAACTCTACTGTGAAAATGGTTGGGTTCTGAAGGATGTCTGTTGGTAATCACTCAGAATAAAGCTGGGAATAAATGCATTATGACAAAAGCATCAGTATGGCATCTTTGCCAGATTCTGCAGCATTGTGTTTTACTGAATTAGATTCAGAGCCTTTTACTCCCAATGATTAAGATTTATATTCCTATCTGATAAAACGAGAAGGAATGAAGAGAAGAAAGACAAAGACCAAACAGCAATTTGATCTGCAGTTTTGCTGTAGTCTGCCAGCTGAATCATAGTGTGCGCTGGGGGCCATTGCTACTTTATCTTGGCTGTGTTTGGGTGGAGTTTATTTAAGCTGATCAGATTTTAAAACCAGACCAAAGTGAACACAGGGCATTGACATTACAAGCAATTAGCCTTTTTCATAACAGCTTTAAAGGAGGGTCTGTGGGTTCTTGGGTGGTACAGCAGTGGCAGCTGTAGGAAGATGCAGAGGGCTGGGGATCAAAAGCCAAATAACTTAGTGAGGCTGCTGAGAAGAAGAGCTTCAGATGTGCGTGTAAGAAAGGGAAGAATTTCCTGTCTGTTTGAAACTGAGGACAAAGGAGGTATGTGATAAGATGAAGTGGAAACAAGGAAAGGAATTTAAACAGGACATTCCTTGCAATACTGCTTTCTGCATGTAATTGCCATTATGTATGCGTGTAAATAGCCATTATGTATTTTGGAGACAACCTATGTGAAGTCGCAATATAGGTTTGTACTGTACTTTGTAGTGTAGTGTAAATATGCCCGAGATTGCTGTAAATGATTTTGTTTGAGCATAAGAACTGCTCTACACATTGTAACACAGAGATGGGCTGGACTAATGTACTCAGCTGAGAAGCAGGGTGTGTTGGCCCATGCTGAGCTCCACAGTGTCGTGATTGTACTAATTTTGGTTTTGAACTTGTCTTATTGAAAGTTAATACGAAAAATAATTCCACTTCTGTTTGCCAGGTAACCTAGCAAAAAGTCCAAGATATTGCAGGTAGCTTTCAGAGGATCAGATAGAAAGGTATGGATATAATGAAGACGTTATTAAAATGCAGTTAATCTGATCTGTAAATATATTAATTAGGAATTAGAAGAGAAGTTGGCCAGTCTTTCTAGAAGCATAATGTGTCCTTTAAGCAAATCACCTTGTCTTATATAAAGAGAATGACCTAACGTGTTGGAAAACTGCAGTTCTAGCACGGGAAGATATTTCTATGTTACCTTTAAAAGTAGGTTGATAAGGATATCCTATCTGAGTAGCTGAAACATACTCCAGTGGAGGTAATGGAACAGGAAGATCACTTCATAGATAGTTTACTTTTATGTGTATCCTTTGGTTTCTGTTATGAAAGGAATTTTTTGCTGAGGGAAAACTGAACTGTGTCGAAGTATTAGTAAGGAAAGTTTTCCAAATGCCAGCTTTTGCAGATCTCCAGTTAGACATGGAGATGGTATGGAGTCCTGGGGAGGCAAAGGTGCAGAGGTGAGATAAAGGTACAAGGTGTGGGAAAATGATGACATTAAAAACAAACTAGCTACATCAACTCCATTATAAACTCAAAATAATGAATAAACTAAAATTTCAGAGTGCCCAATCCCTTTCAACCTAGCACTCATAATTTTTTTTCCTATTTTCTTTGTTTCTTTTTCAGACACCATGATTTTGTTTACATACAGTACATAAATTCTGTTTGCCAAGTTGGAAAATAGAAAGTGTCACAAGTCAGGGAGGAGCATGCAGGGATGTGCCTTGTGATGGTGGGGGAGAGAATAAGGCAGATCTTTGTTTCTGATTCTCATCCATTCCATAGAATGGTCATACAAATTCAATAATATTTTAGATTGATGGGGGTGGAGGTTTAACAACTCTTTCACTGCGTGTGTCTCACCTGCCAGTGAGAGTCAGTGAAACTGAATACACAAACAGCCTCTAATATGAACCATTTTATAGTGTGTTCAGAGGACAGATAGGAAACAATATCATCTTTTTAAGTCTTTAATACTGCCTTTTAAATAGCTGTGTGAACTTTAGCTAGTTACCAGCAGCTGGAACCCCCTGCTGCTTCTGGGATTGCAGAGGGGAACAGCAAACTGAGTTTTGAGCTGCCAGCAATCCTCCTGAAGTCTTCACTGAACAGCAGGAGATTCTTGAGTGTAAGGCTAACAGGCATAATAGGAAACACACACCTGATTCCCAAGGAGGCTGGAGATATATAAACAAGGGGCACAGAGAAAACAGGGCTCTGAAGTCTTGCAGAAGACAGATGGGCTTGCTCCCTAGCTGGCTGCAAAGCTGCATCTCTATGGAGAGCAATGATGGCTGGGGAAAAAAACTGTAAGAACTTTCACTTGATAGAAGCCTGGACTTGAATGAATGTAGATAGGACCATTCCAGATCCTTGACTTAACACCCCACACAGTTAATTAATTTCTCAGGCCAAACAGCTGCCTCCTCAGAAGTTATCTTAGGAAGTGGTTCCTTAACCAACACCTTTCCTTTCCTCCTCTTCTCTATTCTGTCTTTAAAGATACATTCTATAGGGTTGCAAAGAATCAAAAAATGTGAAGCATTTCAAAGGAGTTTATTTTTCTGAAAGGAGGGAAGGGAGTGAGAAAGAAGTTGAAAGATACAAATATTGCTTATGATCCACCTAGTGGAAAAGTTTCTTTTTCTGACAAACTATACAGTTATTCTGCCCTAAACAGAGATCTTCTGTCTGAACTGTCTAAATAAAGTTGAGAATAATGTATTGGAGACCTGGAGATCAAATTTTGTGTGAGCAGTAGGCACATTTTCTCTGTAGCTTCTTTGAGTACAGTTGTGAGTATGGATGTAGTGTTTCAGGTCTGAAAGGTAAGATTGTTATGGTGGAACTTGAGCGTATAGTCTGTATTATAGGCTGTTTGTAGAGACTTCTATTTAGGTGCCTAAGTGCTCATTCCCAAAAATTCTTTCTTTTAAGCAGTGCCTGTCCATATTTTCCTTCCTTGAAAATTTACTTCTGACAGTTAGTAAATTCTTCCTAGATCTTTTCTAAGACATCATTGATTTTGTTTTTCTGAACAGATAATTTTATATGGTAATATCTGTGCAAAAGCAATTTGCTATGGTTCAGGGAACTGGACTATTATGGGCATTTGTCTTTGTAATGCAATTATAAAGCTACTAACTTGATCTTAATAACGTTTGCCTGTTACCACTTATTAGAGGCATGAAAGGAAAACAATGCAATTTTAAACACTGAAAATGATGCTGAAATATGCTCATGCATCTCTCCTAGATTATCAACCAGAAGGATGTAGTGGATGGGATGACAAAATTTTCTGCTTTTGGTTTTTGTAGGCATTTCATGAATCCTACGTTTTAGAATTAAACTGTATTTCTAATGTATCAAGTAAAATTAGTATGTGTCTTTATATGTTTATGTGTATTTGTGTGCATGTATGATTTCCTTAAGAGTGCAGTTGGTATCAGTTTAAGTTTTCAATGCTGTTGCTATTTATTTTTTTTTATTACTCAAAATACAGTCAGTTAAGGCCCAGCTTAGAAAGAGACATACATAAGTGTTCAGCTTCAAGAATATGCCCAGGAACATAACAACTTGTAAGCCTAAAATAGAATATGTATCTGAAGATTTTTATTCAACAAGTTATTTAATTTTCCGTAGCTTAATTTTTTATCTACAGTAGCTCATAATTTATGTTGGAACTGTTACAGAGGAGTTCCTGGCCAAGGGGAATTGATTCAGACATCTTTCCATCACGTGAATGGCATGTGCTCATATAGACTCTTTTGAAGTGGACTTTACTGCATCTTTGGGGCCATCCTGAATACTCTATTCTGGGTTGTTTTGGAGTTTAATAGTTTCCTTGAAATCCCTGACTTATGTGGAAAAAAAAGTAATTTTTTTTCAGTCTGTTACTTAATCAGCAGGCAGCCATTAACAATTGAGAGATTTACTGGCATTTTCAACAGAAAGGCCAAGAGTTGATTGAACTGTACAACTACATTGTACTCAGACCTTGTACAACAGAGAAGTGCATTATAAATACAAGAGGATATTATAATTGAAAGTTATGCTTACTGAGAAAACATAACAGTCAAATTTTCTTTCTGGTGAGGGCAGCCTATGTAGGGCAGAAATTTATATTCCAAGATTGCATTTCTGATGCAAATTATCTTCTGATCACCTCTGACATTTCTAAAGGATCTCGTCATCACAACAGTCTTTAGATGTAGATGAACAGAGGTCAGAATTTTCTTCCAAAGTTGAAAGTGACTCTTATGTTCTCTGCTTTGCAGACAGAAATGTCTTAATTCAACTGATGGTCATAGAAAACAGCAGTCCTGCTTGCTTCCACTTTGAGGCTTCCTGTGTTGTTAATCAGCATATGGATTTTTTTTGTTGGCACTTTAAATAATTTTCTTTTAAAGCAGATTGCTGAAGAATCTTAAGTCAGTGCTATTAGCAAATGTGACATAAAGACTTAAAAATCTTGGAATATTTAATATGTGTCCTTTTATTTTTAATTCAAAGGATGCTGTGACAATATGCACTCTGGGAATAGGAACTGCTTTTGGAGAGTCCATTCTGGATAACACTCCTCGCCATGCTACCATCGTTACCAGAGAACATAGTGAGCTCCTTCGAATTGAGCAGAAGGACTTCAAGGCACTTTGGGAGGTAAATTCAGATTTATTTGCAGTTTATGCAGAAAAAATTGATTTAACCTTTTAAGTCTTTGTGATTAAATATAAGCACATTTTTACTGTAAGCAAAGTAATAATTCTTTTAAGTTAGTTTGGTCAAAAAGTAAGTTGTTTTAGTTCTTTTTAGTGCTCCATATTCTGCATGATTCCATGCTCCTGTATTTCTTTCTTGTGGGCTTCATCTAATCAACTTAGCTGAAATTTCTGGTGGAATTTATTTGTATACTGTTTGTTTAGCATTAAACTTGCTTTTGTTGCCAACATTTATGAGGAACGTCTATCCTTAATATACTCTGATATTTGAAATAATTCTCCTTCACTCCTGTCTCGTCATCAGCTGTAAAGAGTTTAGAATTTGCAGATGGCTCAAGGTCACTTGAAAATTAAGTTACTGATTACATGTGAATTCTCTTAAAACTTTCCTTTGTGGAGAACGTACTGCTGAGGTTCTTCATTCTATAACCTATGTATACTTTGGTATCCGTGCTGAGAAGACTTCATTAACATGTTACTGTGCGAAGTTACTGAACTTCACTCAGTTTGCATTTTTGTAAGCATTACACTTGATTTGGAAAGTGTTACGGGAATTGCAAGGCATCCTGTTGGCCTGGCCCGCACTACTGCCAATTTGTACTGCTGGGTTGTTTTGAATGGTGACTGTCCAAATTTAGGTGTTATATAGAGATGTTGGATGGTGTGACAGTGTCCTAAAGTTGCAGATCTAGGGAGGTGCAGGTCTTTCTATTTAAGAAATAGATGCTGGTTGTAACATTTTAGTTCGGCTTCTTTCCAAAGTGCAGACAGATAGATGTATTTTTTTTTTGGCTTCCTCTTTTGCTGAGAAAGAGCATTGTTATACTCCAAATAATTGTCCTAAAGCAGTACTAAAGTAAGGCTATCAGAAAGATAATCAAATCCACAACTAGCTACACTGACTGAGGAAACAGACTAAAATCACCTGTTTAAAAATGTGTTGCCTTGAGCTTAGAGCATGGTGCAGCATGACCAAGGCATGAAATGTGTAAATGAAATGTGCGTGCTTGCCACTGAATGCTTGGACAATTCCTTGAATTGCATAGCCGTAATTTGTACCCTTTTTTTTGGCAACGTCTACAGCTAAAATAAAATGCTAGTAAGGTCTCATAGCAAATTTGAAGAAATTCACAGTGGAATATTTTTCTGTGGTTCATGCTTTTTTCTCTATTGGAGCTGCATTATAGTTTTAGGCCCTGGCACTAAAAGATTAAATATGGCAGTGGTCTCGTCTGTTTTAACATAAGCTACTCTTGCCAGTGGTCAGAAATTTTTAATGTAGATAGCGTTTTACAAGCTTACGATGGAGGAGAATAAATCCAATTGTAGGGTTCTCAAGTAACTTTTCTTTTTATTCACTTTTAATTGGTATAAACAGAGTAACTTCTGCTATGTATATGACTTTCCTGCTAAGCATTCAAAGAATGTTGGTTTCCTATCGGAAATATTGCGGGAGTGGAGGTTAAGTTTACTTCTTAAAAATTTTGAACCTTAAAACCATAAAGTTGTTTTAAAACAAAAATGCTGATGTCATTTCATGTTGTTTCAAACAAGTTTGCTGATTTTGCCGAGTTTTTTGATAATTGATGCTTTTGGAAAAGGTCACATCTGTTCGAAACACTGGGAGCCATCCTAGGGAGCCTTAGCACACATCTTGTATGTTGCAGATTTTATGAAATTGTGCATCAGAGCATGTCACGGATGCTGCAGGTGTCAGTCATGGACCACAGTTTAGCTTTGTGGTGTTTCTTTGTCTTTTGTACAGTTTTATAGTGAACTTTTGCTGTATTTTGGTGTGCTTTCTTTCAAGGAGGTTATCCCTGTGCTCTCAGCCTGGAGAAGAGAAGGCTCCCGGGAGACCTTATAGCAGCCTTCCGGTATCTGAAAGGGGCCTACAAGAAAGCTGGATAGGGTCTTTTTACAAGGGCATGTAGCCATAGAATGAGGGGTAATGGCTCAAACTGCAAGAGGGAAGATTTAGATTAGAGATCAGGAAGAAATGTTTCACTATGAGAGTGGTGAGGCACTGGAACAGGTTGCCCAGGGAAGTTATGGATGCCCCATGCCTGGAAGCATTAACGCCAAGCTGGATGGGGCTCTGAGCAATCTGGTCTAGTGGGAGGTGTCCCCGGCCATGGCAGGGGGTTGGAACTAGATGATATTTAAGGTCCCTTCCAACCTAAACCATTCTATGATTATTAGCGAGTGGGAAATTATGCCACAAAATATTGCTTTGCTGTTCAGTTTGAGTTAGATTTAAGTTTTTTATTTTTTTCAAGGCAATATTTGTTTCCTTACTAATCCCAAAGCCTACATAAACTACACCTAAAGTATGATAAACAGAATGTTCAAAACAGACAGAAAATTATTTAAGAAAATTCCCCTAAAATATACTACCAATAGCAGCAATAGTATATTATTATGTTACTGTTATCTGAAGAAGAGTAAATACTTTAAATACATCTTTGCTATGACAAAGCCTGTATGAGGAAATGGTTATTGATACAGTGGCATGCCATTCAGATAATTTTTTAATTTGTTTTTCATGAAAACCCACACAAAGTAAAGAATGGATCGCAGATACTTACTATCACTGTTACCGTGGGAAAATGGGAAAAGGCATCAATGTCAGTGTCATTACAATACAGATATGGTAAAAACTAAAATCTGGTGCATACAAATTTCAGCGCTCCTGATAATGAGAATTTAATTCCAGAAAGGAGTAGTTTTTCCATAAAAAAAAAAAGTTGAATAATTCCAAAATAATGTAGTTTAAGAACAAGCTAATTAAACTCTAGGATTGGAATTCTTAAAATAGTTAATGGTTTTATGAATGTAGGATTTTTATTATTAATAATAGAAGTGCAAAAGATACATTTTATATATGATTAAGGGGTTTTGGTTTGGGTTGTGGTTTTTTTTCCCCCCATGAAATTTACTTTTGGGGAAATTTACTATTTTCCCTCTTTTGGGGGAAAGAACAAGTGAAATATCTCCATTAGCTGATTAAAGACTTTTGGCATACAGAGCATGGAAATTCCAAGACTGCAATTTTTAATATTCTTTTTATTTTTAGGTTGTGAATCTTGGAATACGAACCAGCATAAATTGATTCAGTATTGACTTTAATTTATTGTGCAACTAATCTGAAAGGATAGGTCTAAGAGCTATGAACTATCTTCCTTTATAGTATAAATTTATTAACACTGAAAGCTATTGATGCTGAAGTTCACGTTTGAAACAGATGTTTTTCTACCACAAATCTATGCAGCTCTTTGAAAGACAAATATCTGTATAAATCGCTTATGAAATTTTTAATATAAATCCTGAAACTAGATTTTAAGAGCAAGAAAGATAGAATACCTATCTATTTTAGTTACTCCTAAGTTTAGAAAGAATTTTTAGAATATCTATAACGGCATATTATGCATTTACAGTTTTCTGAGTTTTGTTTAGATTAGATTGAAAAGTAAGTTTTCCTATATTAGCTGTATTGCTCTAAGAAGCAATTGTATTGATAGCATGTTTCACAGACCATATGTGGCTTATTAACATATTTAATGCCCAATATACAAGCAAGTTTATTAATTTCTTTGAGTAAACCCAATTTACAATTGGGTTTATACCTGAAAGAAAGAGATTGCTACTTATAAACAGACTTTCTTCTTATTATAACTATTATTATGTCAATTTTATAAATTTAGAATCATAGAATCATTTAGGTTGGAAAAGACCTTTGATATCATTGAGTCCAACCATAAACCTAACACTGCCAAGCCCCACTAAACCATTAAATATTATTTGAGGAAAAGATAGGCTATTCTTTATCAGAAATATAATAAGGTGCCTTCTGTAATATACCGAACCTTTTTCATTTTCATTCAACCCTTTTTCTATGACCTGCATTTTTAACATTCAGGGAATGCTGGTCAAATTATATTGTCCTGATAACGACAATTACCAGTTAAAATGGTCAATTTTTTTTTTTTATTTTTCCTCTAATGACTGTATTTTGTGAAGTAGCGTCCTGTTTGGGAACGTCTGGTGAACTTCTAAGCTTACTCATCCTTGGAGACTTGTTTCTATCCAGGGCTGATATAGCAGATTGGAGGTGATGAAATCTGTGGTTAGGTTCTCACACAGCTGAACGCTGTTACATGATGAAAAAGCACGAGGAGGTTATGGGAGTTACTGGTGATGTGCACTGGTTGGCCCGGGCTTTCATCTCTGAGGAGCACAAACAAACATGAAAAAAATTACAGCACTGCAGGCTTCCAAGGTGCTCTATGAATCTGTACGAAGAGTTACTCTGTGTTGATAAGAACTTGCTTTCCCTCTTTAGCATCAATGAGTTTGTGTGGTGCTAGCTACTTTGCCCGAAAACCTGTTTTAAAGCCCAAGGAAATATTACATCCAAAAATAAACATGAAAGCAGAAGGCTGTGCATGAGGAGCTCTGGTCGTGCACATCCTGTTGGGTCACTGGCTTGCTCCACCCCTAATAGTTGGATTCTTTTAAACAGAGTAGGGGTGAAATGAATGTAAGTGAGCAGTGTTATCATTACAGAAGTTCTCTGTAGTTCATCCTCGAGCTTTGTCCTTTCACGCGGTTGCAAACTGGTTCAAACGCAGACAGGAAGGGAGTGAATCTGCTGAGAGGTGACTTATTTTTAGAGGTCTTTCCTACCACAGTGAATTACTCAGCCTTCCTTGGATAACATACAAATAACCAATTTCCTTTTGTGTGGAATAAGATTATCTTAGAAGTTACTGAACATGCCTTAAGAAACATTTGATCTTGAGTAAATGAAGAGCAGCTATTACTTCGGTATGCAGTAACTTTGGAGAGAGGGAGCCTTGGCCCCTGTAAGGTCAGAATGAATATTTTAATTATTTTTTATTCATATTCAACAGCACTTGCTCATCTTGTAGTCTGATAAACAGTAGTGTAACTTGCTTCCTGCTTTTGCCCATCTGATGGTAATTCAGAAGCCCTCAGCAGACTTCCCTGCTCTGAAATGATAGCTGTGGGAAAAGCAGCTTTCTTACCGTCTTTGTTTTTGAACACTGTGAATGTTAGTTTTTAATGAACTGGTTTAAAAACAGATCCTCTGCAGAACAGAAGAAATTTTACATACAGTTTCAATGGAATGCTGTGTAAGAAATATGTGTATGAAATAGCATGGTGACTTAAACGTTGTAGCACTGTTCAGTGAGATTTCTGAATAACGCTTAAGTTCATCAGAATTGAGACCGCAGCTCTCAGTGCATTTCTGTGTAATATCAGTTTGTCTTTTTAAGGTGAGTCTAATCATATCCCTTATATCAGGGTATAATATAATCTTATGCCTCGTTTTATGTGTCAGGATTATGGCAGTAAGACTTATGAAGGCACTGTAAAAATACATTAATTAAAATGAACATGTAAGGATTTTCTTTTGATTTATCCATTTGGCCATGCTGTAAGTACTCATTTTATCAAAGTATGTTACTGAGTCTCATGTAGGTGTTGTGTAGTGTAGTAGGCAACATTTCAGAGAGGCAGCCTTTTCCTTGCCTTAGGCTGATGGAAAATATACATTACATTGTTACTTGAGAATGTTCTTGCTTCTTTCTGTGGTAGACTCCTGAATACTTCAGCGTGTTTAAGGAGCATTAGGAATCTCATATATATGTCAGTACTTTGTAATGCACCTTTTCACCAATGAGTATTCCATACCAGAAATTCTTTCCAGCTCATTTAAGTGAGAGATTAAATTTGATCTCAGAAGTGAAATATTGGGAGGGGGAAAATCAAACGAAAAATCAGATTCATGTCCAGCCTCTAAAATATCAGCTTGATTTATGGTATACTACTCCTCCGGTTTATTATCCAGTAATCAGTTGCAGAACTCTTTGCTTGATTTACTGATTTCCCATAGGCGAACATAGTAGAGGTATAAAACTGTAATTAATAAACTGTAGAATATTTAGCTTTGCAGGATGGATGATCATGTGATTTAAAATAGTGAAGTGCTAGGAGACTCACAAAAGTCTAAACAGGTGGTCATGGAACACTCCGCTGTCTTTACCTGCTTCATGTCACACTCTGCATTGACTGCTCAAACTCTACCTTGATGATTTGTCTCTCTAATGGGGTTTTATTTGAGAAATGAAAGAGTGATGAGATCATAGTAACCTGCATTTGCGAGGTAGCTGGAACACTGTGTTCACCAACCTCTCAAATAGCCATCTTGTCAGAATAAGGAAGAATTATTCCATGTTGCCAGATACAGAATACAACACAGAAGGAATATGTGGACAGGCCCAAGTGTGTGGAATCTGTTGCCTTATGCTGTCTGCAAATCTTCATCTGATGATTAATTCAAATTTGTATGCAAAGAAAGAGATCTAGTGTGAGAGACATTAGGAAAAAATCTTCTCACCATTTCATTTTTCAGAGTAACACATGGAAGCAGGAGGAATATAAAAAGTCCTTCTCCCCTCCCCAGCTTTAGAATATGACAGTAAACACAGAACTGGCAAGATGTAAGCAAAGCTTTGAAAGTAACTAACATCCCACCTTCATACCTTCTGTGTTAATACTGATAAAGCAAGCGAGTAGCAGGGAAATATTCCAAAACTGTTAGTGCCAGATTGCACTCCCAGTTTTGCTGATGTGAATTGAGCCTATTTCAAGTGAATACAACACAATTGCTTTGATACACATGGAGCTAAGTGGGAGCAGAGTCTGGCCTCTAGTGCTGCTGTTATATTGCGTTTGACCATCCTTGAAATATGCTTTTAGGGTTTTTTCTCTTGTTTTGCTTTGTCAAATATCTCTAGTTTTAATGAGCAATGCTCTGTCTGGTAGAGCAGATTTAAATGAGTATGGAACAGCATTCTATCCTCAGTAGCCAGACTTACATCAGAGCAAGCCATGTTTGTCAGCATAGCAACTCAGTGACTGCTGCTTTCATTTAGGTTTATTAATCACTTGAACGTTTTACAAAATGAATACAGATTTTGTGAACACTGTTTATGACAATGTATCTCCCAAGGTAACCTTCCAGGCCATTGGCAGTGGAGAAACATACCTAGGAACTAGATTTTTCACTTCAGTAATGCAGCTTTTCTCTTGGTGTGGTATGTACTGATGGAAGTGTACAAGTCTTTTGATAGAGTCTTGCTGTGATGTATTCCTTTCTAAATAATGGCATTATGACTGAAAAGTTTATTATCAATAATTGTCCACTCTGTTTCAGATAATTTGCCATGCCATTGTATGCCAAGTATGATATTCAATATTGTTAATGAGGCAGAATTTCTGCAGAAGATTGAGGGATCTAGTTAGTTTAACTCTGGGAGTTTCCCTGTCTTTGTTGTTATTCTTGGTTTAAGGTGACACATACAGGCACTTCAGACGCCCCTTAAGATTGAAAGATAGCAAGCTGATTGGAAAAGCCGGCTCCTTCCTCATGTCTCTCTAAAATGAACTTTCCTGGTGCATGTTCTTGTATCTCATCCCTACAGCCAGTTTGCACCTCCGTCTCCCCGTTTATTCTGAATCTTTATCTTCTGAATCTATATTATTGAAATATAACATTTTGCGACTGTGTTACTGATCACCATGCGGAGGTGGAATAAGGCTTTGTAGACCTGATTTCTCCTAAACCATGCCAGCTTGTCATTTCTCTTGGGTATAATTCTGTATCACAGTAGTAATGCCCATCAGCTTGAAGCCCCTGTTGAATCCTATTATACCAGACACTATGCAAAAATATATTGTCATTCCTATTTACAGCCCTTGTAAATGTTTATATGTTTATTAGCACTTCAAAGAGTCTTAAATTATATTGCAGAAAGCTTGACTTATTTGAGGCTTCTTCTTGGATAAAAAGAAGTAGAACCATCCAGCAAGCATGTCAGTCTCCCTGTTAAGTAACATCTTTATTGGTTTTCTCACATTTTATCATGGTTAGAGGTAAAGTTGAAAAATATGAATTCATCCGATTTTCAAGAAAAGAGAAATTATTTTGATTAGTTCCTAAAATATTTAAATTACAGAAGAACATCTGACAGACTGAAATGTATACACTTAAAGTCTGCAGATGTTTTTGAGGCTGCTTTTTTTCTTTGAAGCTTTACTGCCAAACTTGCACTTTCTATAACCAGCTTTTTTATTAGCAAAGAAAGTGCTTTTCATCCTCAGCAGATTGTATTATTAAACGTGGTATCTCTAAGCATGATGTGCTAAAAGGCAAAAACATATATTGCAAAGCGCAACTGGGAGCCTCTGAATCTTATTGTAGGGAGCAAACTTCTGGTCTTTCATTAGTTCGTTTTTATTAGGTAAAAATGTCTTTCAGAAGAATCGTAAGATTTGAAGCTTGTAAAATAGTTTCTGGCTTTTTTCCCAAACATATATTTTAACTATCAAATATGTGTCTCATTCTCATCTGTCACAGAGACTAAAACTGCGTAACACAGAACTATGCTTTTGTAGGGGTGTGTGTGTGTATAATCTGCTGTCTATCTAATATGTATTGTGTGTATATATTACTACATTAAATTAATATTTACCTTGTCAAACTTCTATGTCAGATTGCCTGGAGCTTTGGTTCTAACTGCATTTGTGGTTGGCAGTGTCCAGCCTTGCCTTAGAATGGATACCAAAGTTATCATCTGCATGAGGCTTTGCTTGCACTTCTGAACCTTTGGATTTGACACAGACCGTCTGTTCCTTAAGTCAGCCATGGGGTTCTGCGTGGATGAGGTTATTTTGAAGACTGACCCTTTCGGATCTTGTCAGTGTTATCATCTCAATCCTTGGTTTCTTTTCAGAAGAGTCATGGTTTTTCTTCCTTACACAAAAGGTTAATCTATTATTACTGGTTCCTCACGTTCTTGAGAAAAACAGCAAGCCCTTAGAAGCTTCCCTTTTAGCAATGAGCTTTTGTTGCTTTACAGCAATGGATATGGTTCTGTGTTCCTCCAAGGCATTCCTACAAAATGCATGCTTGCATGCTGCGTTTGAATGTTTGCTTTCTGCTTGTGCTATATAATGGGTCAGGCAAATAATGTGATACCATTTATTAGATCAATGGATAAGTTTTAATATTGACATTTTAAAAATCCATTAGCTTAAACCTGCTGGCATTAAAAAAAAAAAGAGATCTTTGACAATGAGATCTGTGACAGTGGAAGATCTTACGCAGATTAACACAAACTGAAAGCAAGGCTGTTGTATTTTATTATATATTATTATTTTTTATTCTGACAGTCTTGTTTAGTTTATAAAATATTTTGTAATAATACTACAAAAGTGTTCACTTTCATGTAGCAAGAAAAATGAAACCAAAAATCCTATTCAGTGTGATGTAAATTCCTCCTTCCCTAAGCAAGCACTACCCTTGAATGGACATTCAAAACCTTAAAACTCAAAGCAAGCTAAACCCCAGGCATTATCAGTCAATTAGGTATATGGATTAATAAATGGGCTCGAAAAGAGAGTGCCCTTTGCGTGCCTTAGATAGCACAGTTCTGATAGATGTCTTTTCCTGGTCAGAGTCAGAGCTGTAAGGTTCAATGTTTGCCCCTTCCCTTAGACTGGTTCCTCCCCTTGTTTCATCCACGGTGAAACCCTACCTTATTGAAGTCAACGAGCATTGTGGGATTTCGACCCAGATAATTACTAATTGCTTCCTTCTTGTATAATACATGGCAGAGGCTGTTGGCACCACGTTTAAATCCTCTTTACCCTCTTCCCTTCTGTAACAGTTTCTATCCACTGACATAGCTGATGTGGCGCAAGAGCATGAGGCTGGGATCACTGAAATGGTTTTGTGGCTTAGCAGTTCAGCAGTACTTAACAAAATGGTCAACCCAATACTTGTACTGAGGTAAATTGTGTCAAAGCCTTACAAACTCCAGGCATCCCAAAGGTATGCTTAAAAATGAAGCTGTAAAAGTCTAAGACCTGAATATGGAATATCTTTCTTGTGGCAGAGAATAAGAATTACAGGGCCCAGCCTGTTGTCTGTGCTGATTATGGCCAGTCCCAGATATCAAGAAGGGAAAGAGATTTTTAAAACCCCAAATAACCCAGGTGCTTTCTCTCGAATCGAACCTTGTTTCAGTCTGAGCAGTGGAGCTCCAAGACTTAGAGTTCTCAGGGTTAGTGGGTGTTGCTCCAATTCCATTAGTTCAGTGAGCTACAGAATTCCTAGAAATCTGTTCACCAGCAATGTGAAAATAGCAGGCCTGAAATGTGCCCTGAGGGGCCTGCAGGCCCTCTGAAATGTTTAATTCTCAAGGGGATTTATGGAACAACCTGTTCATGGATAATGTTTTTTCTTTTGCTGAATGGTTCTTTATGCCGCAAATATTCAAGAACAGCACATAGTAAGATGTAGTGGCCTTCTAAGGCATATGCTTCCTCTATTTTCATACTCTGTAATGAAGTGGATGTTCACGGAATTTGCATTTTCATCTAATATTTTCGTTACAGGCTGTTGAAAGCAGTGGTTTATCAGAATTTGTGGATTCATACCATCAGTCGGGTGTGATGCTTGAGGCTCAATTTCTTTATCCTTCATGTCATGCCTGATTAGATAAGACCATTAGTGTGTATTTCCTCTGAACTCTGCTTAAAATAGTTTCTCAGTAGAATCTCAAATGAAGAAGTTAAAGCTGAAACTCACAAATGAAAGTTTACACACTAAATATCTACTGACTTGTGTTTGTTTTAAATTACACTGATAAAATGCTCCCATCCTTCCAGATGCTGTACTTAGCTCTAAGCCAGCCTTGTATACCATTTGTTTGAGGGTGATAAATGATTAGCATTTAAAATTAAACCTTGCTGTCGTACAAACACTTACTGATATAACTCAGCTTGCTTACGTTTTAACCTCTAACTGTTTCCTGAGTGATTTGTGCTTAATTTTGCATTCCACCTCTCTCTTCACTGTTTCTGACTAACAATGCAAACTATTTTCTTGGGAGTACTAGCCACTTCATTTTCCAAAGTAGACAAACAAACTTTATCCTGTTAATTTCCACAAACCCCTATCCAGACATTCCTGAGTACAGGTTAGTGGAAACAGGCACAATATCATCGTTTTTCTTTTAGCATCATAAAAATATGCATTAAAATATGATTTTTATATCACCTGGCCTTTGAGAAATTGAGTCTTTCAAAGAAAGGATGCTGTTCTGAAAAGACTGAGTTATAAGGGAACTTGTTTGAGTTACTTAGGCTTTTATGTTTAATTCTCTCTGGGGATAATGCTGGAGACTCTCAGTACAATTAAGGAAAGATTAAAAGCTCAGTACAGGCTTATTTTCTCTCTTCTTTCTTTCTACCAGTACCCTTCAAGCCTGTATCCTCTCTAGAAGCATGAAATGTTTTTCAAAAACCTTTTTTCTTTCTGCCATTTCTTTCAGACAGTTTTCTGGTATGCATCTCTTCCACAGATTTATGAATATGGTTCTGCATTTGTCACTTCTGTTCCTGCTAGCATTTAATGCCAGTTTTGTTGATCTCTGGCTAAGAGTTCATTGGTTATTACTCCTTAGGTTTATCTGACATTTAGATCCCATTAGGTAACCAGGGATCACCAGGCAGTTAGGAAATAATTCTCGCGCTGTTGAAGTTGGTGAGAATTATGCTATCACTTAGTATTTCTTAGTACATTTGCTCTGCAGGGCTAAAGGAGTGAAATGTAGTAAAAGTGTAGACAGTTAAGCAGATATGTCTGAATACACTGATGGAGTAGCAGATTTGTTAGTGAGAAGGTACCCATTTTACATAATGCTTTCTCAAAGAAGAGCTAAACTTCAGTCTGAGCGTGTAATAGCTGGGGCATTTGCCTATGCTGTTGCTGTGGTACGGTTGGAAGATAATATGCTTTGAGATCACAACAGAAGTTCACATCTAAACTCATCTTTGCAGGTTGTTTCTGTCTGATGTATTTACATACATCTGCCATATGGAGTTGCCTTATAGAAAGTGTTATTCCCATCTGATCTCATATATGAAATGTACTTTGTGTCATTTTATTCTGAGACAGACTTTTCCTGTTTTATCAACAGAATGCGGATTTTTCTTCTTTTAACCTTTCTGAAGAGTTATTTGATAGGCCTTCAGAAAATGATGCATGCTACTAGTCAGCCCACAAGTACTGATGCTTGAATGGATTCTTGTCAACTTTGTACTCTAAAATTATATAAAGGTGTGAGGCACAGGAAATCCTGGAATTGCTTCAAGCCCTAGCAATGGTAGGAATACGGGTTGTACTAACTTAAGAATTCTCTAAGGGATTGATTTTACATGGGCATCCATACTGTTAATCCAAGTATCATTACAGAATGGTAGGTGAATTACCTTTCCTAGTATCCATTAACTGGACAATGTCTTTGGATAAGAATTGAGTTAATCTGTATTGAATAAAATGTAATGAATGGTTGTGATATCCAGAAGCAGATCATAAATTGTATTTTCCCTTCTTAAACAAAATAATTCATACTACTAGTATGAATCTTATGCTTTTTAATGTGTGAAAAAACAGTAGACTCACAGTAGACCCACAAAAAACAACCCTTGTGGTGATGTTCTGTTGCAAGTAGCCTTTGCAGGGAGATGGAGAGGTACTTTATATCTGTCTGCTCCCCTGGGGGCTAACAATGGTAAAGCTCTCCCTTTATGAAAGTATGAATATGTAAAATAATATCAAATGCCTAGAAAGAAATAGATTCTTGACTGTGATTGACTATTTATTCTTCCCTGTGCCCAGTTTTAGCATGTTTCTTCTGTCCTTGCCAATTAACATTTCTGATGATTTTTCCTTTTAAGTATACCTTTACTGCTAAAACTTGCTCTTCTTTATTTCAGTTTACATATGCATATCTTTGTTATCTAATAATGCTGTTGCCACATGTAAAATGAAAATTATTGATTTAATATGTTAAAGAGCTTTATACAGAAGGAAAAGGCAACTGTTTATTTGAAAGCTGTTAAGGTAATAATGAATGCCATCTTTATATTAAATGTGTTCTTTTTAAAGGAAAGTTTTTGAATGGCTTGCTTTGTGTGAGTAGAATTTGCTACGAGATGCCCATGTGACCATCCTCAAAATCAGATTGCTCAGCATGATGAAAATAAATAGAAACATATGTGGAAGTTTTGATACTATAGGAAAGAAAATCTCTTAATGTTACCAGTTTAATTTTAATTTTCAGACTCTAAGCAGGGCATGTGCTGCCTTCTGTAGGGGGACCTTTATCTTGGCATTTTTACTGCCACAGCAGTGTTCATCTATTTACGCTAGGCGTTAATCACAAGCTGCAGCATGAGGGAAGTGGGGGGAAGATATTCTTATTTTGTTAGATACTGTGCATGGTGAGAGAGCAACAGCATGGATTAAGTTTTTGGAGTCTTAAAACAAGATGGTGGGGTTCCATTAAATTGTGCTTACCTTGTTAATAGTATGTAGAAAGGCATGATAATCTTAAGCCTAACCTGTCCAATTACACTAATTTCATTGCAGTAATGGACAGTAGAATTTGCAGTGCATGGGACAAAAGGCTTGGCATATTATGTCTTCTATCTCTTGCTGTGACCAGTACCTGCTATTTCAGAGAAGCTTACCTCCATGAACTGTTTATATATTGTAAAAATATTAACAGCATAGCATACTGCATAAATAAAAATCTCTCATGCTTCCTCCTCGTCATTCTTCAAGAACAGGAATGATTCTGTCCCTGCTTTTGGAACTAAAACAGTGTCTTTATTTAATGAGATCTTTATTTCCATTTCTGTCATTCCATTCTCTCTCCATCTCACCTCCGGAGAGCTATTGGTCTGTATTGCATGCTCTCTAAAGTTTTGTCTTTGCACATTTTAAGTATCTATGGCAAATGGCTTGTAAATGGGTGCTGCTTTTGGAGAAACATTTCACAGCCAAGTGCATCACATGCTACGAAGAAATTTACTCAGATTTCCCCTCCAAAAGTTGTTTTCAGAGTTCATTCTTTGGTTCTTGTCTGTACTGCTTTCATGCCCCTCAGATGATCTCTCTCTGTCCTCAGTATTTGTATCCTTCACAATTTGCACACTGTGGTCATGTCTGTGTTTTGTCATAACTTAAAAAAAATAATCACATAACTGTTCTTAATTTTCCTGAAATGCCATCATGCTTCTTTGTATGAGCTCTCTGGTACACAAAGTTATATGACCCTGTCCTTCATGTATATCTGGAACGTAATACCTAGTCTGGTGTTTACTATCAGTTTACCATGCCAGAATCTGATAACTGTTGAGATAACAGCATTTTGCTATTGTATTAAGAAAGGCTGTTACTGTAGTTGAACTTTCTATACGGAGTTAGAAATGATGGCAGTGGGAGGTATGCTGTGTACTCCAACTGTGCTCAGGATTATTGCTTCCTAGACTTTGCTCACTCACTAGTTCTACATGAAGGATGTCTCCATTGAATTTTTCCAAATGGATCCTTTCCTCTTGTATGTATTTTATTTATTTTTGACCAGTGCTTTTGTCTTCTCCTTCTCTAGTATTTTCATAATATGTTATCAAGTTGTTTATTCTCCCTTTGAGATTATGAATAAATAAAAAAAATCAGAACTCAGTACCTCAGTACTTCTTTGGACACCTCCTTTTTATGTGTTGCCATATTTCATTATCTTTTGTTTGCAGTCATTTAGCCAGTTGTTAATTTGCATGACAGGGCTTCTATCCAAGGCATTTTCAGTTTTTTTAAGATGAGCTGGTTATTAGATATTCTACTGATATCCAAATATGTGACAGGTACTGCATTCCTTTCTTCCACCACTTGAGTGATTAAAAGAAAAAAACAACAGCAACCCACATGTAAAGCCTCCAACTTTGGTTAAATCAGTTTTGCTGCTTTACAGATTTGTGTCTGTTAACTATGAGTGAGGGCTCTCTGATTAAACTGTGGTAATGTTTACTGCTTCACTCTTGAAAAGTAAATTCCAAGTATTTTTGGTTTTATATCAGTTGTAAGGTACCTTGGTGCATGATGCTAGATACAGCCTGGTCTGAACTAAAGTGGTTAGTGGTGGTGTAAATTATGCCATATATGTACATTGGGTGGCAAATAGTGGAAAATTACTGCACTTCTGGTATTGTAAAGGTTAACAGAATCAATTGTGAACATTGACTCTCAAATAAAGAAGGAAAAGTATATTAGAAAACAAGATATTGACAGAAATATGTAATTTCAATTCTTTTTCTCTCTTATTCACCTGTTTTCATTCCTGTCATGAATTATTCTTAGCTGTCTCAGAACAAAATTCACCACAGCACAAACTGGTGCAACCTGCATTCCATTGTTCTTTGTCACATCTGCTAACATTTAAATTAAAGCAAATCAAAGTTTTTATTGGCACTGCCTTACAATCCCCTCTTACCATGATTCTTGTTCTGCTACATTTGCCTGCCTATCAATATGTACATCATTAAATAAATAAAAAACAAATTCTGAATGATTTCTTGTCTCGGTGAATACTGTTGGTTACTCTGTAATACAATGAAGTATTTATTTCCACATGTTGCAGATGTGTTACTGTGTTTTTGGAGTATCCCTTTGTGCCCATGTTGCAAGAAAGTGTGAGGAGGAAGGAGTGACCCCAAACTCACCTCAGGCTTTTTTGCTTCACGTCACATTTTGTTCAGTCAAAAACTGTCTGGCTGACTGCTTAGTAGCAGCTAATCAAGGTCAGGAAGATAAAGCAAAAATATAATAATTATACAGTATGTTTGGAGAAGCTGCAACATTCAAAGTATGCAGAGTTGATTTCCGAGACTAGTAGAAGATATTTCCAATCCCCTTCTATGCAGGATTTCTGTAAATATTCAAGTGAAAGTATACTAAGTAACTTTATTCTGTGTTCAGAGTGAAAGTGCTTGTAAGAAGTTTTACTAATGTTGTGCTCATCTCTCTGACGTGGCTGAAACAAGTAACTCTCGTTTCTTTGCCCACTCAACAAACCTGATGCTTGTTGACCTCCTGACGATTACTATGTTCTCACAGTGGCATTTATGGCCAAAATGCCATAATGTTAAACAACCATAGCTCATTTTTCAATAACATTTTAGTATCAGGTCCATCTCCTCTTTTGACTCTTGGCTTTTTACTAGTGCGTTGCCTTTACCTTTTGCAATACACTTCTTTGAGAAAACTGCCTTACTGATTGGGATTAGAGGGTGGTGCTAGGAACCAGCAACTTATAAAAGCTTTTCTGCACAGAAAAATTAAAAAGATGCACTAAGTATCATGCATTCTCATAATCAAATCTAGGCTTGTTAAAAATGAAGAAAAATGTGAGAAGGATCCCCTACTGAAATGAAACTGTACTCAGCATACCTAGATTTACTTATTCCAAACTTAGTTGCAGGTGGAGAAAGTTATAGTATCTAATGAACAGCTCATGGCATTGATCCTTGGATAAGAAACTTGCCCCACACTTATGGTATATAATGTTACCTCTTTACCTAGCATTCCTGTCTACATTTGCCAAAACAATTTTTCCCTGTTCTCTTCACTCAAGTTGAGTTTCGACCTTCTCTAATGTTTTTTCTAAACGTGATTTAAAATGTGTCTTACAATGGCCTTTACACATGGGCTTTCTGAAGTTTAACAATTTTTTGTGAGGCCATATCTGTCCATTGGGCAGATGCACCGTTGCCAGTTGAGGAAGCTGTTTCATCTGGCTGGGTTTGAAGGCTTTAAAGCTAAGTTTAGCTCTCTTGGTTATTAAATATACATTTAATGATAGATTTAACATGCCAAAGATCCTTTAAGGGAAAGCAAGGAACGAAACACTTATATTGTTATGTTGCCATACTGTAAGACAGTTTATAACCATCATTCCTTATTTTGTCTTTAACCGGTAGTCTGGTCTGGTGTGGGAAGTGGAAAGGGCATTTTGCAACACTGCTGCTAAAATGCAAGCAGACATATAGGGCAATTTTGAGAAAAGTGAGAAATGCAACTTCATTGTAACACTGTTGTTCTAAGGAAAAATGCGAGGCTGATTATTAAATATTTAGAAGGATAAAATGTAGGCTTGTTCTTTGTTTATTCAGCTTTTTCCAGTGATTCTCAGTATAGTGTTTGGCAAGTGAGTTCTGTATTCCATGGGGCAGCATATGTATGGTCTCTTCTATTTTGTTCTGTTGATCCTTGCTGCTTACGTAGCCCACATTGTGGCCTGTGTGGTTTGCACCTAGTAGACCCCCCTGATTTTTTGGGATCTCTGTATTTCAAATCCCATCTCAACTTTTATTTTGAAATAAAGGTCCCTCTTTTTCTTCCAGAGAGTTTTTCTGTTTTCCCCTGCTGTTTTTCTTGCAGAGAGAGCCTTGAAGTGTAAACTGGATACCTGGGGTTAAAGTGTTCCTACTGATTTATTTACCCTAAACATTATTGATTACTTGGTCTTCTATTCACTAAAGCTAAGTCTATACTAAAATTTTGCTGGCAGGGTTGTAGGGAAAATGTCATAGTGTTAGGTTGGGAAAACAAGTTTTCTGTGTGGTGTAGTTAGCTTAATGAAGGACTGGTATAGGGATAGTTGTAAAAGAGATTTTGCTGGCACAAATTGTATTATCCCTAGGATAATTTGCTAACTGAGGTTAAAATGTAAGGCAAACTCTGAGTTAGCCTTTTGAAACTTGTGGTATATTCCCTTAGTTTTTCCATGGCAGTGCTCCATGGGAAGAATGGGCTGTCACTGATTAGACAGACTACCAGTAGATTTCTTTATTCTTTCCCATGGAAAGCCAAGGTGTGCCAGCTCTGCTATGCAGCTATTGTAATTTCTAGCTGTAAAAAAGACAGGTCATATAAACCTGTCTCACAAAGACCATAAGTCTTTTTGCAATTTTCTTTAAGGCATTTAATTTTACCCTCTTGTTTTCTCCATATGCAGAGTGAGAAGATTGTACATATTTGTTTCCTGGAAGTTTTTTGATGATTGTTGAATGGTTACACAAGCTATAAACATCCAGATGTATCATATGCAACACTTGAACTCACAGACTCCCAACTTCTATGAAGAGTTACCCTTTACTATATGCTTTCTTGGAGCATCAGCACAAGCAGCTAGGTGCCCTTTCTGTGATGGCCCTCTGTGACTGAAAAATTCTGTGGTTTTTTTTTTAATGTAATTTTTGCTAGGTTTTAGATGTCCCCCAAACAATAGTCTTTTTGATCATTTAAGCTCCAAAATTCTTCCTGCCTGTCTCAATCTAATATTTGACATTTTAAGCAAATCAGTTACTTGCATAAGTAAGCACCCTGATAATTTTTCTGTGGTTTTGAAAACTTTTTTTTTTTACTTGCATGTGTTTATTTGCTTGGAATTGAAGTGGGCTTGAAATCAAGAATAAATTAGAAATACATTCGAAAGTCTGCTTTTTAATATTTTTTTTTCCTGAGCAACGCCCTCTTTACAAAACATTGTTTTGTTCATTTCCTTTTTTTTTTTCCAATTAGCTATCTTCCCTTTTAGTAAGGTTGTAATGTGTTTTTTTCAGTAGAGAAGTCATGTTTAATTAAAAGTTGCTTGCATGTTTTCAATTATAGATGATAATTTGTTTGATTTCACACTCTCAATTGCCTTGAGTAATTTCCTGTAGAAATACATATAATCCATTTGCATGTTTGAAGTATTAGTGTGTCATTTGCATAGCTTGTGTGTAATACTTAAGCAAACCACTGGGGCTTAGGAAGGACAGACTGTGCTTTCTAGGGGCAGTGATACGGTGGCTGTTCTTTCTTCTCCCTGCTGAGTAGGTATGGAACCAACTTTATTGAGAGGACTGGAAATTATGTTATCAAACCAACATGTTGTTTCCATAAATAATTGAGAGTTAAGGAAGAGGGCCAGCAGTAATGTTATATTCATATTTTTGCTTGACATAAGTCAATGGAGATTGATGTTGATTCTTACTTCATAGCCACCTGTAGTGTTGCAGAGAAAATACATGTTAACACTTCCCAGTTGGTGTTTGTCAGAATTCCATCACAGACAAAGCTGTTGTAGTTTTTAGTTGCTGGAGATGAGATGGTAGGAGGCTTAAATTTTATTGCAACAAGGTGTTAAAACTGCAGTTTGTTTGGTCTGCTAAAATAAATTCTGTGCTGCGGGAACATGGTATATATTGTCTGCTCACCCATGTTTAGAAGAGATGACCTTGAACTGGGATAGGTGCAGAGAAGGGCTACCATGGGAGATTGAGTTACTATTTTATATAAGAATAAAAGAACGTGTCTTGGTTAGCCTGTTGTTGTGAAAGCTGATAGGGAATATGATTGTTCTATAAAGACCACCATTCAGGGGAAATAAACTGTTAAAGGACAGTGCTGCTCAGGAACAGCTGGGTACTAGTGCAGCTTGAGTGTACATTAGAAGTTTCTTTCTAACCATCAGAGCAATGAGGTTCCAAAACAACTTCTAATGGGAGTCTGGGGGCAAAAAAAGTGGTAGATTTAAAGTGGAGTTGAATTTTTTCCTTAATTTTTTGTGTGTACCTGCAATAGCAGCTCCAATGCTGTTTCTACACTAGATTTCAGTATTTTGCCTAACATACCTTTTTCCTAGTTCAGCAAAGACCTACATGAAACCATGAGGTCGAAATTTTGTTTCAGTTCTTAGAGAAAAAGTGTCCTTACAACAGACACTGCCTTTAGAATTGATAGGACTTCACTTTTGTTTGCCACATCTACGTCACGCTCCTTTTTGTTGGTGGAAGCCTGTCGGGAAGGTCAGCACCATTCTGTCCCCTCTCTGATGCTATGAATCTTGAATTCTTTCTTGGTATTGTAATACATTTCTCCACAGAAGAGGTGTAGGTTGGAGCACTGCTAGCAGACTAGAGTTATTTCTTTAGTACACTGTCCTGAGGCATGAGAGTTAGGAATTTCAACCTCATTACCCAGAGAAGGCAAATGAAAGTAGAATTACTGTTCTTTGGGTGAATCTGGTCCTGAGGAAGATTCAAAGCCTGATGGAAGCGCAACACCCTGGCTCTATCTTTCTTGAAATACAGACCTTCGGTTCTTTGAATGTGTGGTCGTAGGCACCTATCATCCAGAGAGACTTTCTCATACTCAAAATGCCAAGATGCTTACTCAGGATTTGCAAGGAGCTGCGTGAAGGCTGGGCGGGCATGAGGTTGAAGGTGCATCACCCCCTCACAGCGTTTCTGTTTAGCCAGCTGCTGGCAGCTCAGCACTGGGGGTGCTTTTAAAGTCTTTTTTCGGGTACCTTTCCTACAGAGATTCTCACTCCGGCTTCTGGATGCCCTTCTGCAGTCACACGTTTCATTCCTTATCAACAACACACAAAAAGAAGAGGAAGGCTGGGGAAGCTTGAAGAAGCCTTGCGCAGTCCTGCACCTAGATCTAAAACTGCCTTTGTAAAAGTTCTGTGCTGCTGAGTGTGCTCAGGTCTTTGTTACATTCTGTCCCTGAGGTTGCTGTGCTCCTGTGGCAGGTGTAAAAATAAGTATACGTAAAATCCAGAAAGCACTTTGAAATGGATGTTGCCACATTGTGCCACAATAGAATTCCAAGTTAAAGCAAAAATAGCCCCTCTTTTTTTTAGGGTTTATTATAAAGTAATGAGTTAATTCTATTTCCTTCTTCCTTCCTTTCCTGTTTTCCTGTTTAAGGCAAGACGCTCCATGTAATGTTTTTCTAAAATGAATGCTGATAATAAACAGAGAATAGGTCTTTATCAGTAGGTGAAATTTTTCTGCTATTCAAATATTACTAAAATTTAAGCGGCACATGTTTCTTGTTTAATATTCAGGTATGGCATTTGTTTCTTAAAAACAGAGAGGAATACTTATCTTCTGTGATCAGAAAGAGTAGCAGCTAGGAACAGCAGTGATGTGAGTCATTTTGACAGTGAGCAAACTTGTCAGAATGTTCACATTTTCAAGACTAGATGGTCTAAGACATCCATTTTTTCCCAAATATTTTTCAGAGTCCTAATGAAAATTTAAACAGCTGTGTCTCTTGGTGTCTTGAATTGAAAATATCATAAATTAACAATTGCAATTCACTGCTAAAATACTACTTGTTTACTGGAAAGTCAAAATACTGACAAGTTTCAGTCAGGTTCTGTGTAGCAGTTTTACTAGCTGAATTCAACAATCCCATAGTGTAAAATACGTCAGTCCTAAGGAAAAAAGAGAGAATTTGTAATGAACACATACACTGTAAGGCACTGAAATAATTTTTAGCCAAATGAGTTTATTTGTTAAGTACTTTTAACATACAAGGTACTCAACTTGCTTTTTTTCATAAGCCCTGTTTGCATTAGTTAATTTCACATTGTCCACTTCTTTGGGCTAAAGTAGAACTTCACCGAGTGCATATAATATGTTTGTGTTACAAAGTGAAAATCCTATGTTTTTGGCTGAAATGTTGGTGTATTACAGCCGTCTCTTGCCTAGGGCGATCTGCATAGGAGAATATTCCTTTAACAGAATGAATCTCCAGAAGACTATAGCAGGCTTATTGGAACCATTCCTCTGTATGTCTGACTACTGTTCTTGCCAAAGATATTAAAAAAGAGGCTCAGTGGATAAAAACATGGTATTTGTGTGAGACTACCTGTTTTGCAATGTTTTCAGAAAGAAAAAAAAAAAGTGCTACATTCATTGGCTCTTTAATTCGGATTGCCAATGATAATGCAGAGTCTACCGCTACAGAAAGGTAGGATGCAGAAGCAGAAACATTAGTGCTAATCTGCTGCAGAAGGACTAGATAAATCAGCACAGCTCTCATACATCACTAAGAGAGAAGCTGATTGCAACTTGACCATGTGCCTAAGTGGTCACATCAGCAACAAGAACGGAGCATGGATAAAAAAACTAAAATGTACCCTTAGGGCTACTTGCTGTGCAGGACCTATAATAACACATCAATGTAAGTTTAAGATTTCTTTATTTTCTGTTTCCTTCTGTTGTAATTATTGTTGTTTACAAGATTGTATTTTTATTTTGCATAGGTTTAGGGGGATTATAATGCAGCGAAGTATAATACTAAGCAGATAATAGTTTGATACTGTTTATGTCTGTGAATAGTAATGGGCTTTATTACTGTGTGTCTCAACATAGTTCTTTCTTTGAAGATGTTTTAATATTTAATTCTAACAGTCATATCTCAGAAATTGAGTAAGGTTTTGGGTGAAATGATAGTGAGATCTCTCTTCTGTCATTTTATGTTTTAAAATGATTTGGAAGACAGAATGCTACAAAAATATATATGTTACTTCTGCTGTGAGAATTTTTGCATATTTTTATTCTTTCTGTTAAGAAAAATGCTCATAAATAGTGATTTCTGTGGACCTTTTTATTCCTGAATTAAGTACAGATGGTAATTTTCCTACAATTTTTAAAATTTGTGCAATGCTTTAATTTAATGTCACTTAAGCATCTGCAAAAAGGGAAGGCAGGGATAAGATGGAAACTGAATAAGCATTGATTGCTAGTCTGAAAATTAAATTTTAAAAGTTTTTGCAGTAAATCTGATTTCAGTTCATTTTTTACTAAATTAGATTATCATATTTAAATTGAGGCTACTGTACAGCAAACAAATGTGTGAAACTATCCTGGATACCCCACATTTCCTGCTGTATCAGACTATAAAGATGTTGTTGATTGTAGCTACCCAGGAATACCCTAATTGTAGAATTCAGAGCAGCATGTTTAAATAATGCATGGGAAAATAAAAAGGAAAGGTGGAATTTTACTGTTCAGATGTTAAGGTGATGCTTTGTTCAAAGAGGAAAAAATGTGTAGTAAAAGCTATTGATGTGGAATCTCAGGCTCTCTCTCATGGCGTTAGGGAAAGAGGCAGGGAAACCCAAGACAGGTCTTGCTGTGCACTCTGAAAGTGAGGCAAATTTGGAAGTGCTTCTAAAAAAAGCTCCAATAATTCTTTATTTATTTACTTATTTTTAAGGAAAGATAGGGGCTTCATGCAAACAAATGTATGAAATATGAAAAAGGAGGAGTGAGGGATGCTTCAGTGACAGGAACTTGATAAAGTGTGTGTAAAGATACAAAACAACATCCATTTATTTTATATTGTTGTAGCTGTGGCCAAATATAATAACAGAAGGCTTAGAAACAGAAGTAGTCTGTGTGTTTAGTCTACAAATGGTTTATTTTTGTGGCAACTGGAAAATGTAGGGATAGTTGTATGACTATTGTCTCCTTCACGGAGTAAAAAACCGAGAATGTGGGCCAGTTTCAGGTCTTGAGACACAGATATGTTGTGTAGGTCTTAACAAAAAAAAAAAAGTTAAGTTATTAATAGTTTCAGCTCCACTACAAGAACGATAGATGGGAATGGAGAATGGGAAGGTAAGGCTTTATGGCAAAAGGGATGCTTATTCTTCCCAGCAGAGTAGATAACCAACCTGGCCAACTGGCACATGAAACATGGACCAAGTGCAGAGTTTATTTTTGTACAAAATATACATATGCATGATCACACAGGCTCTCAGTTGTACTCGGCCTCTGAAGCTGAGGTCCCGTTGGGAACGCATAGCTTTAACGGTCTGACATTTAAAAAAAAAAAAAAACCCAAACAAAAAAAAACCCCACAAAAAAGAGAGGAAAACTGTATGGCAACAGGGAGCAAAGAGGACTGCCAGTCTTTTTGACCTTGTTACTTAAGTTCTGAAGCACCCAATCTAGTATTAAGTTGTAAACTCCATGGCAAAGATTCCTGTATTTTTGTTCCGTGAAATATTCTCCTTTCACATGTGACACAATGATATAATCAATCTGGCTCCTCTTAATGAAATTGGGCTTCTGTTAGTAAACTAAAGGCATCCTTTTTTTCCTGTGATCTGTGTTCATTGTAACAGCAGGAGATTATTCTGGTTTACAAAGATAATGAAACAGGTAAGTCGTTTGCCTTTTCTTGTAACTGGACACAGTTTATAAAGATTTCTAACAAAGTTATTTTGAACAGTTAGAAGTGCTATGTCTGCTAAGATAGTGTAACAGTTGTGTTTGTATTGTGATCTTAAAACAAACATTTGTTTCTGTGAAGTTTCATAATGTAGTCACACTTAAATTGGATGCTAAATGAATTGCATTGCATCTGACAAAACTGGACTTAGGTACTGCTGCTTTTAAGTTTTCTTTTTAGTTGAAGAGGCAAAAGTCTACTGAGTACCTTTTGTAGGCTGAATTTGGTCTCGGATGCAGTTTCCATTAGTCAAAACAAGGCACATCCTCTTCCTCTAGTGTGAAATTCTGAGTTTATCTGTTTATTATGATGAGTGTTTCGCTGTCACCTGAGAGCTCTTTCACAAGACTCTGACTTGGTCTTCATTTCCACCTTCAGTTTTAGTCAAGGAATTTATGCTAATTACAGTTTCTTGTACTTTAGAGAAGAGTGTGCTAATAGACACTAATCCCTGCACTTTCAGAGCTGCAGGGGGCTCACTGATGCCAATTTCAGTATATTGAATTTGCTTATACCTACGATATTCAGGCAAACAACATGCAAAATATTCTTGCTCCAGTTGAGTTGAATGGAAAAGCTCCTATTAACCAAGGTTACCAAGGCTGGGCCTGAAACCTTAAAACAGCATGAGCCCAGTGGTGGTATCTCACACAAACAAAAGGATGCCCTGAGAAAAATACAGGAGTATAATCACTTCTCTGTCTACAAAACAGTACAACTTCTGCTTGAAGTTTAAAGTCTGGCCTCTGCTATCTCTGTGTTGGTCACAAAAGAAAACTGTATTGCCCCAAGGAGAGGCCCTTCAAGTTCTGTGAATACGAGAGGAGAGAGTGTACTGCTATATTGCTGCAATGAATATGGTGTGCTCCCATCCTGAAGCTTACCAGTTCTGCTGGCCAGGACAAGGAGTGACATGGCTTTCCTTCTTCCTGCTCCTTGTCCTTTCTGGGCTCTCGTCACTTCTGGTAAAAGGAGACACCATTTTGCAACTATCCCAAGAGAGCTAAGAACTGTAGATCTTTGAAGTATGGGAGGAAAGCTCCCATCTTGCTTTATGCATGCAGGCCTAAGAGCTCATTGATTTCTTCCACAAGTTCAATAATCACTAATCCATCCGCTGAATTGCATCTGGAATACTCCGTAGCACAACCAACTTCCGGCATAAAACGTTAACTCACAAGCTGCAGTGTATAAAGTAACCACAGATCAATGCAAGTACGTTCAAAGCATCAGTTACCACCTGAAGTACACTTAGAAATTTGTGATCAACGACTTTGCCCTTGGACAGTGTTGCACATGCTGTGAAGAGAATACACGTGGTAATTGTCTCAACAAAGTGGACTTTCATCCCAGTATCATTTTCTTCTAGAGAAACAGTAAATCTCTGTTTACTGAAGGGGAAAGAGAATTTTACATCTAAATTGACTATAAAAGAAATTTTACAGCTTACAAGAAAAACAATTTATACCTCAATTGGGTCCTCTAACCAAATCTTGGAATGTGTGTTGAAAACCATTCAACAGTTATAAGCTATTATGGAAGAAGATTGTACCTGTGAAGGAATTTCCTTGGTATCTCTCCTCCTAGCTTTCAGATAGTCTTCCCAGCCTTGCTAAATGCTGTCGCTGAAAGGGATTTCTTCCAGAACATCGTGAACTGCGTGGTATCAGACTCTGCTGGGGCATACACAACAGGGGTCTCAAACAGATCGCTCCTAAGGACAACCTCTTGTCTGATCTTTTCGGTCTTGTTTAAAGGAGACTTACAATGAAAATATGTCCAAAAAGGTGATTGTGCAGACTGATGTCTGTAACTCTGCTATTCAGTGAAAATCAGATTCCTAATTAGGGTGACAATGTCTCATGAAGTTTTGTAAGGCTTCTAACAGTTTTTGTTATCTCTCTGTTATTATCCTGGAAAGTAAATAGTTACATATTGGATAACCATATGGTTGATGTGTTAGTGTATTTTAAGAAGATTGCTCAGATGGCTCAGAGCCTGTAATGGCAATGCCAGGATTTTTATGTACTGAAAATCTAAACAAATAACTGAAAGATGGAGGGAGCAATCACTGAAAGGAAGAGTGAGCAGTAAGATGCGGAATTCACTGTTAGCATCGGTCACAGAGATCAAGGCTATGGGAGAAATGTAGTGCGACTTCTCATACTATATTTGGCCATGTCCCAGTTAGCTTTCCAGTTTGAGCTGGGAGAGCAGTATGAGTGGTATTTTCTTGTTTCCAGTCAAAGTACTAGGCTGTCAGTGCTCTTTTTAAAACTCTGTGTTCCTGCCCCTGTTTTGTATTTCCTTGGTGATTCCAGCTGAACTTCCCAGGAGAAGGGGTGCATTTTCATTGCAAGGTTGCATTTCTCACCATGAGTCCACACAAACCCCGCTTCTCAGCTTACCAATTTACCATAAGAACTCCTTATGATAACAAAGCCATTGAATAACCTGGCATTATTTTCCTTGGACAGATGATGAGTGGTGGGAGGAAGGAAGGAGGCAGCAAGAAAGTTGGTAGGAATAATGCAAGGAAAATTCTTGAGGGCCTTCTCCTTCAGAGAGGGGTGTCTTATAATTTTTGTTCAGTGCATGAACACTCCTTATACGATATATATATAAAAATTTTCAGTCTGAGTGAAAAAGGATCCTGCAATCCATGTCCACTCATTGCACTGTGATTGTAACCTCACTGAAGGAAAGGAACTGTTTGAAACACTGACACTTTCATATTTTAGTCAGGATTTATCATGATCTGTAAAGTGCATAATTCTCATAACAGGAAAGCTTCAAATGTTTTAAATCCTGGCAATTTTTCATTCAGCAAAGAGATTTGAGAAATACCCAGGCGGCATGCCTTCTCTCAGACAAGACAGAGTGGGCTGTTTTACATCAGGAGCCGTACTTCCTACTTTGCTGCCTCCGCCAGAAATTCTCTTGCCAGAAACTCTGTTGTTTCAGCTTTTATCTGTTTTTGAGGGGAAAGAAGTTAACCATCCCAGTGACATCACCATCACTACAACACTACCACAAAAAACCTGCAGACAGTGAAGGGCTATGGAAAACTGGTAATTGAACACAAACGCATAATTGCCTCAGGCCATGATAAGCAATGATAAAATTGCCAGCTGCATTTTACAGTGGGGAGATACTTCAGTACAGATCTATGCCTTTAATGTTAAAGTAATCTGTGGGCAATTCTGAAACAACAAGGTGGTAAATATGTTTGGTTTATGTCTGTTACTACTTTTGCTGTCTTGCTACATATACCGTTAACTATTACAGCCAGTACCGTGTTCTGGTACTGGATCCATGTATTTGAAGGAACACACAGGCACAGGTTAGATTTTACCAGAGCTTAAAAAAATTAAATGTAATCATGAAAATTTTCAATGTTTGGCTACAGGAATCTATACTTTGTTCTCTTTAATTAAGCTAGATACATATGCACAGACCACAGACACTTGAGTGGGAAAGCACTTGTGTGTGTTTGACAGAGGATTTGACCACGAGTGGTTGATA
Source organism: Chionis minor (assembly GCA_013398295.1). Classification (NCBI taxonomy): domain Eukaryota; kingdom Metazoa; phylum Chordata; class Aves; order Charadriiformes; family Chionidae; genus Chionis; species Chionis minor. The sequence goes on from VZSF01006449.1 coordinate 348,528, forward strand.
ACTGAGCAAGCAAGCTAAAGCTTAAACACAGATGAGACAGCCTATTTTTTTATACTGTGTGATAACAGTGTTTCTGATTGCTGAGTTCTGTAGTCTGTGGGTACTCTATTTTAGTAGAGAGTGTTTGAATGCAAGTGTAGAGCTCAGCTTGCTGAGAGTTAGTATGTAGGGCTCAGCAGTCGGAGACCTCTCTCAGTTTCATTTGTTGCTAGTCACGTCAAGAATTACTGCTGTGGTGAATGGCAACATTCCAGATTGCATCTCAGTCCAACGGGTTATTCTGCAGAGCAATGCTTTTCTGGGGAAGAGAAACCTAGGGTCCGGATTTGAAGGGTCTTTTGCAGTTTTGGTGAACTCAGCTGAGAAGAACAGTCAATACTTTATGCAAGTGTAACTGCTGAAAGTCTGTAATGTATTTGCTGTCTATGCCAAGAGGCAGTCAGTGAATGCTTGCACATGGAGTTTTTTGGGTGAGGAATAAAAAAGCGTAACTGAGGAGAGATTGTGCCAGGGATTAGAGTAACATATGATGTATCATCTTTTTTTCTTTTTTTTTTTTTCTTCAAATTAAGATCTGTGGTGTGCTAACAACTTCATGGCAATGATGACTAAAATGGTTACTATCTTCATTGTACATCCATTATAGCCAATTTTGAAAGTGCCTAGCACCTATCCAAGAGATTCAGTGACATTTATACAGCAGAGGTCGTAGGTCCAGTCACAGCACTAGGCTGCCAGTGCTCTTTTTAAAACTCAGTGTTCCTGCCCTGTTTTGTATTGGTAGTGGTGTGGGGTGTTGCAAAACAAGGAAGTGGAGCAGGGATGAAGCACAGACTTTCTGAAGGAGCTGGAGCACTAGAAGGCTAACAGAAAGCTGTTAATGCAATATAGCGCTCTCTTCAAATGTACAGAGAGCAAGTGATCAAAAATACAAACCCACTTACATTCTTTGTTCCCACTGAATGCAGTCTTGAAGGCACTGATACTGCTTTTTACCCCAATATGCCTTCCCTAATTCACTGTATTTTTACTCACATATGTATGTAAATTCCTCCAAATAATCTTAAGCACAAAAATCCTGGGTGGAAAGGATTTTATAAGAAAGCTGGATGTTAATGCTCCAAAGGAGACTAGAGTATCTCCTGGGATTAGTGAGTAGGTGGGAGGAGTTGATTGCTTCAGGCATAGCCCAGGGCCATTATTAATTCCAGCTAGTCATTAATCCCCCTGTAATGCCCTATGCTGATGCCACCGTTCCTGTTACAACACAGAAATAGAAAGCTGACTGACCTATGGACTTTGATTGGTTATGTTATTCTTACAATGACTGCTTATATTTCTAAATGCTCATCACTGTAGTGTTGGACAGAGTTTCAGTTTGTAAGCTTTGTGTCTTTCCGGAGAGTTAGTGCTTTGTTTGTTGCTCACAGGTAGCCTACGACGGCGTTATTAGTATTCCATTCTGTCCTAGCCTTTAAATAAATCTTGAAAACATTGTAGCCTATGTGAAGTATGCTCCATGTATTGAGTCCTGGGAAAAAATTGATACAAAAATTGATATAAATACTTTCTAGAGGTAATTAGCATACATATTTTCATATTTAGAGAAAATGAAAACTGAAGATGTGGTTCCTTTGCTCTGTGATTGCCATGTAAGGCAAAGTGCAGTCTAAGTTGCATTTACTTTATTTTTCAGTTTGATTGTTTTAAAAGAAAAATCCTGAAATTTTAATGAATTTGTTTCAATAACCAAAGAAATAGTACTAAAGGACAGACTAGTTATAAACCATTTAGAAGCAACTGCCATCACGTGCCCTTTACATGCGTGCACATGTACGCAGGGGTAAACAATAAAAGCATTGCTGAGCAGATCTGAAAGTGCAGGAGGAAAAAGTTCAAGAGCAAGAGGCAGCCCCCAGCTCCCAGCTTAGCAGATCATGTGAACACACATGACTCTAAGCAGCATGGAGTTTAGGTAGCAAACAGCAGCTGTGAGAATTTCCAAAATGCTGGACTCGCCTGTCTGTTTAAATTCTCCTAGAATGTTTTTCCTCAAGAAGAAAGTTATTAATCTGACCTTTACATAGAGTCCTTCTTTGTCAGGGATCCGAAAGTGTTTTATAGATGCCGATATTTAGTACTGACATGCACGTGTCATAGGGAAAATTAACAGACTGACTGCAGCACGGTTGCACAGAACTTTGGCAATGCAGAAATACGACTACAGATGGGCTCCAGTACTACGTTCCCTGAAAGACCAATACAGCAATACTGCGTAGCAGTTCAGGTCGGGAAGTGTGGGATACTTTACTCAGCTGAAAACATAGGTGAGTTAACAACGCTACAGACTCTACGAGAACAATGGTAAACTGCTTTAACAAGAGAAGCAGCAGCAGCTGAGCTCTCTATAATTAGCACTGTGGTGAAGCCATAGATTGTACTGCTGAAATGTGGAATTCCACCGCTACATTGATTCCAAGAAAGAGAGTATGAGGTTGGTTGAGGGTTGATTTGGGATAAACAACCACTTCCTGAAGTACTGTCTGTGTTCATTATTTACCCAGGTGGGCCTTGTTTAGTTTATGAATTCAAAAATTGATCACAGCAGAGTGTTGGGGGCGTATTAGAGCAAAGAGGAGGTTAGGATAGACTGTCTTTTGGTATATTAAAAATGTCTGAAGTTTATAGAATATATTCATAGGAGAAGTTGTACTTAAAATTTTTCCCCCCTACTTTTATGTGAATCCTGTTGACCCTTGTGCCCATCTCATACACATGGAGGGGAAAAAACCTAGAGACAATGTTCTTTCATTTTAGAAGGAGTGGTTGGAATTATTTTCCATCCAGTTATGTTTGCTAATTCTAACATTTTGGCACTTTTCCTTGAAAACCAGTGTTTTGAGAATGGGTTTTCAAATGCTTTATGTCGTTCCTTTTTCTTCCTCTGACTTTACTGTTATAGTTTGACTTGCCGCTGTGCAGGAGGAGGAGAGAGAGGGAAGGAGGAGGTGGTAAACCCCTTTGCCCTTCTTACTGCCCGTTCTCCTCCTTTCAACTGGTTTAAAATAAATTCTGTACTGCTTACAGAGCTGTCAGAGAAAAAGAGAGGTGGGAGGGGGGAAGAGGAGGGCAGAACAAAGTGAGAATGGGAGGACCTTTGCCCTCTGGGGTCATTGTAAGGCAAACATGCATCCATTCACCCATCTGAGAATCACTCTAATGTAAATTAGACCATTTTAGTGCATAATGAGGATTTGGTCTCCCACAACTGGGAGTTAGCTAATAGTCTTAATTTCATTTCTCGGTGACCCAAGAATTTTAAAAAGTCAACAAGTTAAATGATGAGTTGACTCAGTAAACTAGTCCCTTAGGGACTGTATTTCCCAGGTGAATCAGGAGAGCTGACTGGAGTGATCCTGGTCATCTGCAAAGGTATGGGTGAGACTAGGAAGTACTCCCTGTTGGCCTAAGCGATCCTGCAGAAACCCACGGGGCATTATACTAGCTGGCAGTGTATGCGTGGTACTGAAAAATTCATGTGGAATTAGGGGTTTGTGTCTTCATCCCAGAAACCTGAAAGTAGTTTTGTCTGTTATGATTCTTTTTCTTAGCAGATCTCCTGTCTGTTAGCTTTGATCATCTGTGGGATCTGGAATATTCCAGACTTCTGTTTCAAAGGTTGTTCTATAGATAGGAGTATCTGAAACTGAAGGGAGGGTGCATGGAGCTCTGTGCAGACTTAACTCTGCAGAGTTTAATGTGTGTTGGACACAACTGGAGGTCTGTAGTAGCAGTACGTACAGGGACGACTGGAAACTAGTGGGCTAAACCCATCCAAAGATAGTAGTGACTTCCTGCTCCCTGTCTAAAAATGTTCCAGAGAAGTACGAGCAATCCTTATGTGCTGTTTCCAAAGAGACATGTCACAGCAGTTTGATGCTGACTTATTGCTATTTGAATTTATCTGGTCTCAGTTTCCTTTTTCTTTGAAAGGACTTTTTTCCAAATATTTTTAAACTTCCTTCCTGATGTTTGTCTTTTTTCCAGATTCCAAAATTAGATCAAGTCACATTTCCTCATGGAACTTCTGCTGCAAGGAGGCATTGAGCTTTTGCAGCCCCTAGTCTGAAGGTGCCTGCTCCAGTGGATGACCTGCACTGTCATGCACGCTATCCAAAAACAATTGGACAATGTCAAACTTCAAAAGTTAATGCATGTCCTGATTACTGTCCCATCCCCCTCAGCTTGTGCTTTGACTCTTGCTTGATGTCACTGAGTCCTATTTGTTCAAGGTACTATTTAATCCATGACTGGCTTGCTGTATTCTCGTTTGACCTGTTAACTGTTGAAACAAAAAAGTTATTTAAGAATGGGTTTGTCAAAGAGAGCGTATCTTCTCCCTTCAAAGACCTCCATGCATTGATACTTGATTAAAATGTGACTGCAGCATTAACATGGGTGCCCTGTGTGTCTTTTTGTAAATGAATGACTAGCAAACCTGTCTGGTTTTCAAGTGGCAAATTATTCAGTGAATGCTTCAGGGGGAATTGCAGGGGAGGGTGAGGAGTTAGTTGAGTTTTAGATAAATTTATTACCACTTTTATTCCTAGAGGTAGTCTGAAGATGACTAAATCCCCAGATGCATCCACATATTCCGTTTAAATTTCCTCTCTGGAAATGAGGAAGAGGACATGGGATTAAACCCTAGGTCCTGAGTTGGGCAGTACCACATCAAAATCAGGTGGTTAGGTTGTGGGCATCTTAGCAGTGGCTGTACGTATGACCCATGCAGCCACTGCACAATTCCTTTTGCCTGCTTCTGTTTGCCTGCTGTTTGCTTTATGAACTCCAGTGAATGGCAGCTGATAAAATCTGCTCTCAAAAGGACTTGGAGACCAAATGCCTGTCCATTTTAATACTCTGATGGATCAGAAGGACAGCCAAATCTTTAGATATGATTATATGCTCTACAGAAGACTCTAGGACAGTCAGTATGGAGAGGGAAAATATGGGGTAGACTTACTGTGCCGGTATCTAAGTACACTACTTAAATACACTCTTAATGCTGTATCAGTCTACTGGAAAGTACCATGGAATGGGGTATCAGGACAAGGAAAGAAGCATAGCTTGAATCTGTTTAATTTTAATTTTGAGTTTGAAAGTCTTGATAGCACTGTGTAAAGAAAGGAGACTGGCCCATTTCATGTGTAAGTAATGTAATCCAATGTAGCAGCTCAAGAGAACTAAGATAAGACACAAAGGGCTCCAGAAACAGTCTCTGAATATGTCTCTTACTAGGCCAGCATGGTGCTCCTCCAAAGGTCTTTGACTGATTTTCTTTTCTTCATTGTTGGCTGTTGACTTTTTAGTAGAAACAGAATAACAGAAAGTACTTTAAAAGGGCTGCTGTTATTTCCAAAGTATGCTCTTTCAGACCAGAAGGCTTGGTAGAAGTGAGATGTGCAGGCATCTTTCAGTACCTAGATTCTCCCCGCCCTGTGGACAGGCCAAGGAGTAGTGGTGCCAGCTGTAGTCAGAGATTTTTTTATTTCACATGCTCCATGATCTGGAAATGGTTCACTTATCTGGGTATTCACCATTGTACAGTTGGAGACAATGAGACATTGCATGCGAATTCAGGGTGGACGGGAGTAAACTTATTTTATCTTTTTTCCAGTGGAAAGGGGGCAATTATTTTTAATGAGAAGAAAGATTATACAAATAGAACTTGAATCACCTTCATGTTACATTTTTCTTTTCTGGCTGATTTTAACTAAATTGCTTCAGTGAGATACTCTGAAACGCAGTACGGAGCGGAATATATGCAGTTTGTACGTATGTGTGCATCTTTCCCTTGAAAAAATGCTAAAATGTTTTATATATGACATAAACCCAACTTATTGTGACATTGGAAAGCAAAACCAAGTGTTCTGTTGCTTTTTAAGAGTTTTATAGTGTGCTTTCGTTACTTTTGTAAGTGTTTAACTGGTCTCATGCAGAAAAATGTGGCTATTTTCTCATGTTACAATGAGACAAAAATTTACCTCTGTCTTAAGATTTGCCTTGCCCCCTTGCTGGCTATTCTTTCTTGGCCCTGCGGCAATTTCTTGAAGACCCAAATCTGTTCACTGATTCCTATTCACAGTAGGGACCCCCCCCTAGTTCTTGCACACCTGGCCGAGAAGGTGACATGTTGTGCACAGGAGCAGTAGCTGGTGGCTGGCAGGACATTGGCCAGTGTTGCGTTGAATGCTTTGTGTTGTGGAACCATGGCTGACAGCCATGGGCTGCGTGGGGACTTGTGAAGGGGTTGGGTGTATTCTGCATTTGCACTGGTTCTTCAGAAAAGAAATTCAAGGAAGAGAGATTTATAGACAGGGTAACATCATGCACTGTCACTCAGTATCATCAGTGTCTGCTAAAAAGTTTGAAAGCTGGGAATGTAGGTAATTAGATGCTGATGAAGAACAGACTGCAGGAGGGAGGGAAGAGGATGCAAGAGGGTTGCAAGAGGGTGGTATTGAGAGACAACATTAGATAGATTTGTACCTGAATGAAAGCTTAGCGTTTGAGATCTTTGTTGAAGTGGGTCTTACTGTGTTACGGTGAAAAGAACATTTCCAAAAATGTTTTGTTACAACTTTTATTTATAGTTTCAAGGTTAAAGAAAGGTGCAGCTGCAATGACTTCTATGGCTAACATAGAAGTCGCCCTGATTTTAGACAGTAGCTTTTGTTTTACTGATATTGGTGACTTCTGTCACCTCTTAAGAGGACACTGAAGAGTGGGGAGTGGGTTTTCCAGCGTTCTGCAAGGTACATTTTGAAACATCACAGAAAGGTTTTGAATCTGGGCTGACCTTACTGTTGGGTAGCAATGCCTCAAATACAGTGGACTGGCTGTCATGATCTTTGTAGGGCTGCTCCTCCTGGAAATTTCTAGGTTTGGTTATATGGCTTGGTAATGAGACATATGCAATAGTACCTCATTCTGGTTAACATTGACAATTTGAACGCGATATAACCTGTATATATCATGTACCATTGTAATTTAAATTGTAATGGTGTGCAACAGCAGCAATAGCTCAGAGAAAATATATTTAGAAAAAAATGCACACGGTAGCTTTAATTATTGATCTAACCAACATGTTTAGACTCCAGGTATGTTGTGTTGTATTTGGACAGAATGGAGGCCTGAGAGGAATATCTAGTCCCTGTAATGCTGCTGGACAGAATTTTTTTATAGTCATAACGGAATTGTAATTAAATTCCTACTGGTCTTTCACTGATGGTCCTGGCTGTCCTCTGTGCAGAACGCTTCTGAAATGTAGTTCATCCTAACAGAGTTTTTCCAGCTTTCCCCCAGTGTACTCACAATGGGAAAAGGTTTTCCAGTTAGCCAGGAGAGCCTTATCAATCCCTAGTTACCCTTGCGCCCAAGCTCCTGGTTTTGTGCCAGCTTGCTCGCTGACCCTTAGCCATATTCGTCTCCTGGGGAGACAGTGCTGGTTTGCCAGACTGGAGTTGCCCTGAACAGCCAGCATAATGGTTCAAATTAGTGCTGCTGTTTTCAGAAGCTGCCTCTGACATTAAAGGAAACAGAATTGGCCCAGTGCTTACCACTTTGGAAAAGCCATCCTCTTTGGAGAAAGGATTTTAATTCTGAATAAAACATGGGGTTGACTTTTAGCTCATGAATAGCACTTTATTCCACTTCAATAAATATCAGTACCGACAAGTAACCACATCATGTCACGACCTTACGTAAGTGCATGGCAACATTCTAAGTTAATTTTGGCTATTATTTCCACAAATGCATAGGACAGGGTTTTTTAGGTATTTAACTGCTAGTTAGGTAGTGCTTTTGCAGACAGGCTGTAAAACAACCTGACAGTTCATCTAGGCTCCATGGACCAGTCCTGGCTTCAGCCACTGACAGTAATTCAGATACTTCCTTCCCAGACTCCTCCTGGAGAGTTCGCTTCTTCAAGGAGCGCGTGACACTTGTTGAGCGTTGACAGACAACTGGAGAGCTAGAATTTATGGAAAAGTTTGGAAAGTGATATTGCTTTATTAACAGGGAAAGTTCAAGCAATTAATGCCCTCTCATCCTGCTTGTGCTCTCCAGAGTCCATGAGGAAGGGATGTCTACCAGTGTGCAACCAGGGAAACAAATTTTCTTCTTGCCTCACTGGGCTCCTGATTTAGGCAGTCTGCTTTCTGCTTGGACAACTGAATGAAACACCAAATGCCTTGTCTTTCTGCAGCTTTGGAAGCTTCTAATGCTACTGTAAGATCACTCCCTGTGCAGTCCCAACCAGCAGTTACATGCCCTTGTCATCGGCTGTCATTGCAGAGGTGAACTTCGTCATGGTTCCGTTTTTAAGATTGTGTTTGAATGGAGGGTCATCTTCGTTAATAACCCTCCTATTGGAGTTGGAGGCTTGGTAAAGATAGGAGTTCATAGCCTCACATGGAAGTCCCGAGTTGTCATATGCTTCCTGTGGGATTGTTAAGAGGGCCAGTGCTTAGATAACTCTGTCTCTGAATGCTTAAATATCTTTAAATTCTGTCCCTTGGGTCACTGAATGTCAGTGCTGTGTAGTCTCTGAAATGCCTAACTCATTGCTATAAATGGAGCGTGGTTGCTTAAGTCATCCTGGTGCTTTGGGAAATTTTGTACCCTCAGCTTGTTCGCCAATTAAATAGCGAAGGTTATTTTGTTACAGATGCTTTGTGTAGGCTATCACTGAAAATACTAACATTAGGAAGTGTAGACTTCTGCCAGATTTCTGTTGACATTTTTTATTTAATGTAGAGAAAAACAGATTGAGGGTCGTCATTTAGTGTTTGATGGAAGGCCCTCTCTCTCTCAGTGCTCTGTTTCTATACAGCAATCAAATCCCACATACTGTACTATATTCTGCCAGGAAATCTGCTAACCTTTCATATAATATGTAATAGGTTTTATAACCAGTGCTGCAGAACTGTTTTCCGTACAGGAGGATTTTCAGCTATTTTTTTCTGCTGCCTTGGTAAGATTTGCAATGGTTCTTTCTACAGTGCCAGATGTTGTACATAAAACAGGAAATTATATACTGTTCTCTTGCTTATTGAGCAGAGAGAAGAATCTACTTTTAAAACCTAGCTGGGAGAGGTTGCTAGAAATGCCAAGTTTAAAGAGGCAGATCAAGTGTGGGAGATAAGAAGGCAAGACAAAACTTGCCTGAATGTGACGATGAATACTAAATCTCAACTGAAACACAGTTGATGTACTGACATTAAAGGGAAAGTACTGAATGTATAATCATTGTGGATATATGCATGGGGTTTTGTATTGTAAGATAATCAAATGAGTAGTTCTTTGTACATACATTTACTGACACTGATGGGAAACTCAGGAGAGCTCTGATGATCTACATTTAAAGAGATATCAGGCCAATTACATACTGTAGTGTTTGTCTGTCTATTCCTGAAGGAGTGTAATGTCAGAATAATATTATTTTGGTTAGCACTTCTGTGGGATCCTTAATCTACATACCTTGAAGCATTTTACAAATACTAAGCACTTAATTCAGTAGCATTCCACTGGGCTGCGTTCACAGGGATGGTGATGCGCTCATTATAAAGTTCAAGTTAAAGAGTCCCTCATGAATAACCCTGGTGCCCAACTGGTCACGCCTGGCCTGCAGGTTTTTTCTGCTCGACCTATGGCTTTTTCCTGTTGGGTACTGAGGAGCAGATGTTTGGCCACCACGCTGCCAAATAGCCAAGTGCCTCCTGCTGCCCCTCAGGCTGTTTCAGTATCTGCAAACTGAACTCTGCCACCTGTCTGCACAGGAAGAGAGTGGCCTGGACTTCGTGACAAGGAACAACCACAAAACTACCCTCTGGATGCTGTAGCTGCAGAGGTTTGACTTCTGCTGCAAGGCATGGGAACAGAACCACAAAGGAACACATCAAACATAGTATTAATTCTCATTAGTAAGCAATGCTGAACATGTGACACTGAGAATTACAGTTCTAAAGGGATACATCTTTTATCTTTCAGAAACTTCTAAAACATACCAATAAATTCAGAGATGATTTGGATCAGGCTCTTTGTAGCATTTTCTGCTAGACAGAGACACTTTAGGAGCTGTTTATATGCATGTATGTTACTGTTCTTTGTACTGTTTAGGGCAACGGTGAGAGATCTAGATAAAATATGGCTCTGTGCAACTCACAGAAAAGACAATTAACTTCTCTACTGGGACTGCTGCTCCAACAAAGAAAATGTCAGTTGAGTTCAAAGCCTTGTCACTTTTACCTTTTATCTTCTGGTAGCTTGACCCAGCTTTTCTGGCCACCATCATCTCCTTCTGCTACTAGTATACACTCTGGAAACCTCTCCTGAATTATGTCTCTGTTGCCTGGTATTTGAGCATTATTTGAGTGTTGTCTCTTGGAGAAAAGTCACTGACATGAGATCAGAGTAATGCATTGCTGCATCAGACCCTTGATTTCTGTCTTGAGGCAGAGCAAATCAGTAGGCCTGTGCTGGCAGTGTTGGTCTTGCTTGGCATCTTAGTTAATTTTACTTCTGCTCTTTTTTGCTTGTTTTTTAATTAAAATGGCGCCTTTGGACACTTGTAGTAATTTTCCTTTTTAAGAGGCCAGATTTGATCCATGCTGTTGTTGACAAATTATTCCCTATGAAGTTTTGGACGCTAGCACTTTTTCCTCTTGTCTGGATTTTCCCCCTTGTTTCTCTTTGCAGGAAGGGTTAACTCTATCTGAAGCTACCACTACTGACAGATGCTGGGCAGTGCAGTCACTCAGTAGGTCTGCAGGCCTGTTTATGCTACTCTTTCTAATCGTGTCAGATTTGTAATACCTGTCAAGTTTGCTAAACTTAGGTGATACCAGTGATGTGAAAACTTTGTGATTTTGCCATGAGGAAACACCACCAGGTGTTTCTCAAGACACTGGCAAAGTATGTCATACCTATTTCATAGAGCTTTGTTTTTACTGCTCTTGGAACCTACTGTGATTTCCTAAAGTTTGGAGGTGAAAACAATTTCTGAAACTGTTACATGGTTCTTCTGTAGCATCAAGGCTGTGGTGGGAGCCTTCTAAGTCCTGCACTAATCCGTGTTCCCTAATGGTAAGGCGACAAAACAGAACCTGGGAATAGAACGGGGCCAGGACATAGCTGGAACATAGGCTGTCTGTATGTGGCCCTTCCCAAGGATGACATTTCCCTCTGCAGGACTGAACAGCAAATCTCCTTAAGGCTAGAAGGTAGTCAGACTTCGTATTTCCCAGTTTGAACCGGCTTTGGTTCAAGTATCAGTTATGCTGAGTGGAATACTTGGCAATACGGCAGAGATCTGAGATCTGATCTTCAGTACTAGTTAGTGGAAAATATGCCTTCCTATCAGAAGATGGATGATTTACAATGTGTTTGATTTTTATTACAATATGGTTTGCAAAACTTGTCTCTAATACGGTTTTAGAGTTGTAAGTTAACAGAAGAATTACGTGAAGTGGATTTAGATGTGAAGGCAGCTTTTTCTCTTTGTTAATGAAACCTTGCTTAAAGGCTGTTCTATAATTACAGTTGTGGCTTGGTGGATAATTCCTTGTTCTCATATGCAAGTCATTTGATTCCTCTGGTGGCTCACAACATTCAAGAAGCATGGACTCTTGCAGTGTGACTCATGCTGTAGCTTATTTTGGTGTGTATTCTATATAAAGACTTTCTTTGAACGGTGAGTGGATACAGAATATCAAAGTGACAATAACAAGCTTTGTCTGTCTTCCTTCATGACAGAGAAAGAGCCCTACAAAAATAGACTGAAGTGTAGGTCATTGCAAATTAGGTAGCCCTTCAGTTAAGAAGTGTTCTAAGTCTAGTATTACCAGTGACCTCGTCCTGTCTTCTAGAGGGACTGAAAGTCTTGTCCCAGTGTAGCAATACGTGTGCTTCAAGAATTAATCATTCTTCTTGCTGTCAGAAAAAGGGTGAAGTATAGCAGATTACTTTCCAGTAAAACCTGCCTCTCTTCTGTCAGGACTGCATAAGAATGCCCGTGTGTGTTTTCCACCACTGCAAAAGCAGGCGATAGCAATGCATTCCAAGCCAGAGCTGCCTGTTTTGGATGCTTAGCACCTTCCATACCGGTGTCCACAAAAACCTGAAAAATTGCAAGGTTAAGACATGTGTGCAAGGTCATAATGAAAACACTTAGAAGAATTGCTAATAATAAGAATTGAAGTTGCAAAATAAGTTTCGAATATAAATATAATCACAGCCAATGAAAATGATTGAAAAGTTTTTCTGTGAGTGGAAGGACCGAAACAGCTTATTTCCTGCCCATTTTTGCTCTTTCCTGCCACCAGTACTTACCATAACTTCCATCATTTATTTACTTGATGGTAGACAAAGTAAGTGGTGTTTGGAGTTACGCCTGCAAGAATTAGCCAGCCGGTGTGTATGTACAGAGTGGTCAGCTGGCTGATACCCTGTGAAGTGGCTGACAAAGAGTGCTGCCCTCTTTTCCCTTAGTAGTGACACTATATTTGGGACCTCTCTCCGATCGGTCATTTTTATTTAGCTTGTATGACCTTATTTGAGCCCCGTCTCAAATTTGGTTAATATTTTACTACAGGAATCAAAAAGTTACTGGGAAGAAGGGAGAAAAGAGAGAAATTTCCTGCCAGGCAAAGTGGTTACATTTTGTTATGAAAGCAGACCAGCAGAAGAGAGTCTTTGTACCCCCAGTTGAGTACAGGAAGCCCGGCACATTGTGGCCACAACTGTAACACAAACAACAATTAAAGTTTGTTTGGGTACGCTTTTAATGAGAAGGTTGAAAAAATTACCAGGGACTCTTCAGTGTAAGAGAAATGGACAGAAAGATGAGTGGACAAGATGCTCTCCCTGCTCAGGTGCTGCTGCACAGTCAGACCCAGGGTTATTAACTACATCTTCCTAGCAAGGCCTTTTAAAAGAATTTTGTAATGTCCTTGTGGAGAGTCTTTGAATTTTCAAAATGTACTTGTGCAATATAAGTCTTAAACAACCCGTTCATCTTCATTTGATAATCTACCGAAACAATTTAAAATCATAGTGCAGTAATATTGTGCACTGTTATTTTTCCTCCTCTACTGAAAACCAATTTAGTTTGCTCCATGTAAAAACAGCATATTTATCTAGTACTGCTGTTTGCTTTGTGTAAATATTATCCCTTGTAATACATCGTTTCCAGTAGATTTGGAACATGAACAGCTAGGGTTCATGAGAAGCAGGTGGTGGGGCCTCCCCAGCACAGCCTGATGTATTTATTTTAATACCTTTTTTCATCTTTTAAACAAACAAATGAAACATGATTCCATGAAGAAGGAGCAGGAAATACAAAGATATCTAAGAAGGGAACAATTGAAAGCAATGGACTAGAAAGGTGTTTTGCTTTCAAAATTAATGATCTACTGTATGTCCTGGCTGTATTAAAGCTATCCATGTAGTGGGGTATGTTCAGATTTCAATATGCTAATGACATTATTTTTAGCCATGTGCGAGGGGGCACCCAGAAGAAATGGCTGTTTGCCCAAGTGGAACGGAAACATAGAAGTTCAGAAAATTGATTCAGTTCCTAATGAGCTTGCTGTCAAATAGCTAACTTTTAAAACCAAGTGTAAGTTTTAGAATATACTTTTAAAAGTCACATCTTTCAGCATCGCAAATTAAGTGCCACAAATGTTTCACTGAGAGCATCTTTTCGCCAGTTTGACAGAAGTTGTCTCTCCTCCGAGAGGCCAGCACTTGGGCATTTGTGCTGACAGGTTTTGGATGCTCGGGCTTGGCAAATTGTTTCTGGAGGAATCTTAGTGTGAGAATCAGCTTTTCTCCTTACCCCTCAGATGTGGAATTTCCTTGCCAAACTGCGTCACGGAACTGCTGTGTTTTTACATACATAGTATATGGCCAAGTTTAATGGTCTGTTAGGGAGTCTTCAGCAACCCCCTTTCCCTTTCTCTTATGGTTGATTGTTTATAGTCTTCCATCATCATCATTTGTGTAGTCTTTCCATGTAAACTTAATAACTGTCTCTTTGAACCTGGTTATGTCTAGTTAAACCTCTGCTTGGGATAATGTTGGCTCAGATTCTTTATTAGTTGCATCCCTTTTTGGTGGTATAACGTTGGTGCAAGAATGAAGCAAATACCATTCTTTCAGATGGGAGAGTGTTTCCTGAGGCATTTTCATTTCAGCCTTTGGAGGTCTGTCCTACAATGGATGCCAAAGTGGTGAACTTCTTGTTATCGGTTACCTCATGCTCCAATATAATCTTACTTGCTTAATGTGAACAAAAACCCCTGGTGAAACATCCTCTTCTTGTGTTTAGTTAATTCGTGCTGTTCTGCACCTTTTGTGCTGTGCCACTTGCCCACTTGCATCCTGCCTCTAAGTGCACTGGGAGTCTTTCTGGGCGGGAGGAAGGAGAGACAGGGTCTGACCTTTCCTTTTATGTGTAGAATTCAGCAAAGCTGGGCCCCAGTCAAGCTGATTTCAGCGCTCAGTTGGACAGAGGAGGAGACTAATGCAATGTCATACTGTTCTCCTTCCTCCCTTCTTCCTTTTTGTGGAAAGATTATTGTCCAGTTTAGTTCAACGCTTTACCCTTCATTATCTTGTGAGTTGTCTCCGTTTTTTTCATGTTCCTCTTGTTTCATTTTTCTCTTTTGGTCCTGTGTAGGTTCAAGCTTAAGATCTCTTTGCTATTTTTTCTAGTTTAGAAAATCTACAGTGCATTTTCATTACTGTATGTAGTGGCGTATCTCAAACGTTGTTTTGATCTTGATGATAGGTAACACAACAGATCATAGTGAGAATGAAGGCTGATAATGAAGAATGAAAATCAAGATGACCATTTTTTGTGATTATATAATGTACTGTGAAAGCGAGTCCCATTCAAAACATGAAAATAGAAAACAAGGGCTTTTTAATACAAAATTCCTGCCTACACTGAAGCGTCAGCCTAGTCAAACTAGGCTGCACACTTGATGCTTAGCTCAATTGGAAAAAAACACAATTTGAGTAATTTTTAAATGGTAACCAAAAGAATCTGGATTTTTACCTATCTGAATTAATCTGGGAGAATGTTCTGTCACTTCTTTCAACAAATTACTCCTCAGAATCTCAGCATATTTTGACTCTGCCTGGCTTATATTAATTTAATCCTTTACAACTCACATTTTCTATCATATTTTCTTCTAATTTCACTTATAATTGACATCCCGGTGCCACAAGATAAAGAATAATAGATATAAACAATGCTTCACTATGGAAAATAAAGATTAAGCCTGTGATTGGAAAATTGGCAGAAGTGTGATGTTGTATTTTGTGCTGTTCATCTCAATCTACAGAATCTTTAAGCCTAAACTTTCTCAATGACAGCCGGATTTAAGGAGTCTACCTTCTGTGTATTGTGAAATTGCTTATTTTTTTGTAAGATGTCAACAGGGAGAACTGCTCCTTCGGTGGCAACAAGAGAGAGAAGGGAGTTCATTTATTAGGCATATCCAATATCCATTAGCCAGTTCACAGTCTCTCTTTTTTTTTTTTTTTTTTTCCTCTTATAGTGAAGTCTGTCCACTCCTTGGGATATCTCATCTGTTCAGTGGACTGAAGGAGTCTGTTGAGGCTGTGTTGCACTCCCCTCCAACCCTTCACCCATTGCTCCCTAAAACATTTTCATTTCCTTCCTTCTTATTTCATGTTAACGTTTCTTGCACTTCTAACATTTAATTTCCAGTGGAACTTTCTTCCTTCTTTCGCATTCCTGTGTGCTTCCATTCCAAACTGTCCTCTCTTGTGATGAGGTTTGAAAATGTTTCTAGGGCTGAGGTGGAATGAATAGTGTCACTTTACTTTTTGCCTAAAGAAAGGATTGCGTGAGAAACAGCCACAGCAAGACTCCGGGTTAGAACTGCAGAACAGCATTTGGTGTGTGGGCTTTTGTAGTCTTGGTGAGGGATGGGCAGCTAAATAAAACGTCTTTGGTTTGAGGAAGTCACTTGCACTCACTCCAGTTAGAGGGAAAACCCTTGAAAACTGCCCCATCCAAATAAGGCTGTTGCACTGCAGATTGTTGATGCAGTGTACCTAATCCCTACCTTATGGCACTTCTGAATCGCTGTTATTAATGTTGTTTGCATTTCAGTTTGATAAAAGCCAATCATTGCCATCCAATAGGTTTTGCTATCTTCAGACAAGATGCTGTTGTACGAGTCTATCAGAAGAGACTCTATTTCACAAGCCGTATCAGGAGCTTCAGACATGAGGGCCATGAGATGTTGGACTGTGCGTGTGCATGTAAGGCAGTATAACTAAACACTGGGCTACAAAATACCCGAAATATTATTGTGAACTCCAATGGGGGAGTACCATAGGCAGCATTTAGTATACTATGCTGTGCATGAAAGGGACTCTGGATTTGAGCAGGTTGGACCATGAGAGATTTATGCTGGCAAGGTAATTCCAGTGGCGCCATTGCAGTTGAGTTGGAGGCCCAGGTGTTTTGGAGTCCTGTTAAGTGATATATTTTCTTTGTTGGAATACTCTCTTTTCCGTGCACTAGAAGGAGTAGACTACATTCAATCATACTTCCCAAATTATAATTATTTAGTTTGTCTTTAGGTTTTCTGCTCTCATTTTGTATTATGCTTGTTGTTTTGATTTCACAGCAGTGTTACTGAGAGAGCTACACAAGCTGCTTTTAAAGCAGCTCACACTGTAATCAAAATAATATTTAAAAAGCATTGAAGAAAGGCTAATGTTATAAGGGGAAATTCCCTTGTATGTTTTCTTATTTACACGTATGAAATATCCTCATTATTGTTAGGCACAATTGAGTAAAAACAATCACTTAGAGGAGTTATCCACGAAAAGGAAGCCTTTAATATTAGAAGAGTATTGGACGTTGATATGTGCTTGTTTCTGTGAGAAGCAAAAGCACGGCATTAGACTGACCCCATTGAACTCATTAAGAGGTTTATATTATTGTAGAGGAATTAATATTTAACTCAGAGTTTCCTTCTAGATGAAAACAAGTTTCTAGACAAACATACTTCTGTGCTTAGAGATTGTAAATATGAGAAGCAAAGTTACAGATCAGCTCAGTGTTTGCTTTTTCTTTGTTTCAAATCTCCTTGTAAAAAAATAAAAGGGGAGAGAAGACAAGAAGCTGCTTATGAACAATGGATAAAGCCACTGCTGCACACAGTGTCAACGTAAGGCAAATGTGTCATTTAAGTTGCACTTAAAACCTATTTTTAGGACTTAAGTACTGCGCAGATCTTGTGGTGACCTTAGAGAATTTCACTACAGAGGAGCATGACTTCAACTCACTGTCAGAACACAGCCTGCGCTGGGAAGTTTGCAGCTTTTCTCTCTCTCACTGGTACATACCTAGTTCCACATATGTTTCTTCAGTGAAGCCTTTTTCATAACATTCAAGCAAAAAGATATGCTGGTCATGTGTATTTGCAAGATCACAATCTCAGGGTGGAACAATATCTTCATTTAGAGGCTCGTGCTGACTTCTGTAGTACATGCAATCCTTGCTTTTTGCTTGCTCTGCAGGTTAAGATACGTGGTCACAAACAAGACATGTATGTTGCTGCAATTACAGAATTTCCTATTCTGTCAGAGCATTTTACAAGCATAAATGTCTTCCTTGTGTGGCCTTTTGTCTCAGCTGAAGCTCTGCTCCAGAAAAATGGTAAAGATCAGTTCAGGGAGGCACACCATATAGAAAAAATAGTGTAGGAGGCAGCCTGTAGCTGCCCAGGAGAGGAGCTGAACAAAGCCAGCCTCATCCTGTATTTGCAAGTCTCATAGTACCTTTCTCTGATCTTCGTTGTACACTGTCTTCTTCCATAGCACACCCAGACTGAGCTCACATGAAAAAGCACATTTTTGCTTCTCCTCTCATTAAAATAGTGTATCTGAAAATAGGAGGTGTGACTGCCTGATGGTAAAAGGAAGTATTTTGTGCCCAGAACTTTAGGAAATTGTTCTTGGAACAGGTTTCCGTGGTCCAGGACCCATGAGATGATGCCAGGCTTAGCTTGGTCTAAGTGCTGTCAATGTAGGTTTAAAGGTTGGCTGTAGTGGTAATGAAAATTATGTTAAAACAGTACCTTTTTCTTAGTAGTTCTGCTGTTTGTTCTCAAGACATACCTGATGGCTTTGCTAATAAAGATGCAGGTTTACAATTGTTGGCATTGCAGAACCGTTTAAAGAGGAGTGATACTCTGTTCTGCCACTTGCATCATTCAGAAAATTCCAGCTAAGCTGTGATTAACTGCCTCTCCTACAAGTGATAATGAAAGGGGAAGAAGGAGAGAACAACCTGATTTTCTGATCTTGTATTGAGTTTGAAGCGCTGCTGCTGCCAGTCATCATCATCAGGGTTTAAAGTGAACAAATTCAAGACAGGTATCACTGTGAAAAAGTAAATATGGAATTGTATAATGCTTTTTTTCAGCCACTTCTGGAAACTTGAACTACACCTTAAAGGCAGTTAAATTGTTACCTTTTTTTCCAATAAATACATTATCTATTTTACGGTTACACAAGTGTAATAAAAGAAAACACAAATCAAATGGACTGTTTGTTTATGTATTTTCTTTGTCCTCTTTTAAGTATATGCAGTCTTTCCCACCCCTCCCAACCAAGTCTGTCTCCACCCAACTGCATTTCCTGAGTGGATTCCTCTAGGAGACAGAATCAGAGGACTGCATGATGTCATTTCTATATTTAAATCAGATGGAGCAGAATAGGCTGTGTAATTTGTTTAATCACTGCTCATGCTCTAATTTCCTTCGATTTGATTTTTTGCAGTGCAGTCTTATCTTTGGGTTTCTATCTGGTAGCCAAGTTTGCTATTTGGCATGATTTCAGGGAGCTGGGTGCATTTTTCTTTTCAACTAAAACTCAAGGGGATTCTGTGATCAAGCAAATTCTGCACACAGGGCTTTTCAAGCACGATAAATTGATTTAAGTGGGAATGTGACAGAAAAATATATGCCTCCAAATCAAAGAGATCAAATAAAATCTAAAGCATAGTTGATTAGAGCCATGCAGAAACATTTCAGAAAATGGTAAATAGGTAAATAAATGGAAAAGATGCAGATTCATCTGCCATTATATAAACTGTACTAATTCTGGGATCAGGATTCAGCAATTTTAGTACAGGCATTTCCTGTATTTGTTTTATCTAAATATGACTAAATGGTGCTTCACTTCTTCTATTTCAGGCCTTGTCTATCTCATTTTAATGACTCGATAGGCTGACGTATACGAAATAGGCTTTGTTCAGTAAATTGTGGTGACATCTTCGTATGGTTTATTTTCTAGTTTTCCACAATACATAAAGATATGTTTTCTGTATTGTAGCATTATTTTTTCCTAATTTGTCTTTATCCTTTCCTTTAGAAATACCTCAGTTCTGTTCTCTTACCTATACTGTGAGTGACAGTGGATATATATATTCTGTGAATGACAAAGGCAAGTGTTTAGTAATATGCAGGATACTTGGTGTTCTAGAGTGAAGCACCAGCTTCAAGGAATGATTTACTATCCAATGTTAAACAGCCCATGCGTCAGGTCCTTTTTGTAATAATCCAGTCAAGTGGCATTGACTTGAAATGTACAGAAATTTTCTGATTGAGCTTGCTTAGAGGAAATACTCTTACTAATTTGTAAATGTACTAAGAAGGCAGTATCTGAAATCAGAATTATGTTAGAGTCTTCTGGCGGTCTCACCACATACTAAGGGGCAATAGTAAGTTTGGTTTTGGTTTCCCCTTTGTAACAAGATTGGGGTAAAAAACAACTGTGAATATGATTACCAGGTGGGGTTTTTTTTGGTGAAATTCTGTAAGAACATTAGGCACTTTTTACTGGAAAACGCTAATGGGTAGCAGGCAGATAGCCTGAGATTTTGCCTGTCGGTTCAGTGAAGAGCAATCTTTGGAGCATCAGGTCGAGACTTTGAGAGAGCAATCTCTGCTTGGTTTGATGGGTGAAAAGAGGATCCAAAGATCTTCAAGGGCTCTTTCACATCTCTCCTTATTGTTCTGGAGAAAAGAGAAGAAACCATGTTCCATGGGAATGACGCACCCCTGTGAGTAATGCACAGAAAGGAGGTGGTTCATTGCCAAAATGGTATGACTGGGGCAGCCAACTTAGAGAAAGAACAGAGCTGTACTGAGCACATCAGTGATCAATTATTTATTGTCAAAAGAAAATAGAGAAGCTGGCCCACATTGTCAAGCTACAGTAGATATTCCCCTAGAGAAACTATTACAGGAGTATGGACAGCTAGTACAGGAGGATTGCAGAACTCAGATACTCGTCCAAATAACAGCATCTAATAAAATAGTTACACAAGGCTTTGAAAAACGTGTGTGGAAAGGGTACCTTGATGTTTGTCCTAGGCTTTTCACAACTTAAATGAATTATTTTGTATTACTCCCAAGTTTGCAAGCAATGCAGGCTCTGCCTTGTCCCCCTCTCTGCTGACAGTGGTAGGTAGAACAGGAGGCAGCAAAAGGGCATCTGGTCAAAAGTGACACTGTGGGTTGAGACTGTGAGTCGGGGAGAAAGAGGAGGAGAAAGAGAGAGATTGTGTGTTCAACCAACCACTTATTGTGGCCTACAAAATATTCTCCAATGTTACAAGGCGCTCACTTCCTACTATCTGGCTACATGTAGGTTTACCTTGGGAAGGGGAAGCATCAGAAGCCTGATTTGACCTGCTGGTGCTACAAACCATCACTGCTTGGGTTCTTGTTAGGCAGCCCCTCAGATGCTCTTTGCTGACTGGAGAACGGCTGTGCTTGGGGGTGTGCTCTCCGGTGTGGAACCTGCGTTCAAAGCTTTATACCCAGGAGCTCTTCCCTTCATCAGGCCCGAGTCTTTCCCGTTAGAGTGCTGTGGTTTTGCTACACAATGCACAAGGAAGACATCAAAGGCTCATCTATTTTCTTCACATCTGCCTGGCTTGTTTTGGAGTGTTTGTATTGTGTAGATCTCTTTTTCGCTCCTTTTCCCCCTTTAAACAGGTATTAGCTCTTCAGTACTTGCAGCAGAAGAGGAGGAACTAACTACAAAGACATACTTTATATACCTTATGTGTGCTTGAAAAATTTGTAAGGAATTTAGAGATAGCTTGCATCAGAATTATAGTAATTGCCTTTCTAAACGTTAGCATATAAAAATATACCAAAGTATGTTCACGAAGTAGAAGAAAATCTATTGTAATCTTGGAAACCTCTGAGAATAACTGCCGTTAACTGCAAATAAAGTCTAAATAAAAGCATATGAAGGAACACACTGAAAAGCCTGACAGTGAGTGGCCTTAAAAACTGTTGGTGTGAGAATTCACCCAGAGCACCTCCCCTGTAAGGCAAGTGTGATTCTCTTTCCTCCTTTTCTCCCATCCCCAACTGTTCCTTGTCAGCGCTCTCCTGCGCTTTAGGCTATAGCAGTGGCTGGAAAGGTCATGTTAATTTTCACCACTGCATGGATATGAGGGTCAGTAACTGGAAGAAAAAATACTGTCTTTATTACTGATGCTGTCAGATTAGATGCAGGAAGTGTCTGATCTTTAAGATGTTGCATGATAGAGTTTATAAAGTGGTAGACATCTGGAGACAGAGTGAACAGGTCACTGAGTGTAGTTCTAAAACATGCTGTCGTGTTGGATTTACAGAACGTGAAGACTTCTGGTAATAAGCAAGTTTATGATGATTTGATAGCTGTTGTTGTCTTTCATAAGGAAAACCTTTCTAGAGTTCATACCACCGGTGGAATACATTTTCAAAAGCCTTCTGTAAACATTTAGTCTGTTAATCTTCAGGATGATTTTAAATGCCACCTACTGGTACAATTTAACTTGCTGTGTTTTCTTCTCATTTACCGACATTACAGTAACAAGATAGGTCTCGCAGTCAGTATTGTGTTTTCCTCATTATCTCAGCTTTGAGAAATCTTATGCCTGGAACTTCATTACTCCACCTGATACTGTGAATCTTTATGCAGTTGCTTACATCTTTCTTTGCATACTTAGATTTCCCGGCAAATAGTGTTTCCCTGGCTTCTTGACAAATAAGTGTCCCTTGACATTTAATTTGGCTGATGAAGTAACACAATTTTAGGTGTAAATTATACCTCCTATGTCAGCCCGCACCCCACCGAGGTATCTTCCTGGGAGACCATGTGTAGGTGATCGTATCAGCCTTTCCTCCAGATACCCAGGTGCAGAAGGTAGTTTCATTTATGCAGAGATGCCCTGGAGGAGCTGGAACAACTGAGCTTTCTGAGGGCATGACTTGAGTTAGTCCCTCCTCTGGTAATGCTGCCTGAACTCCTTCGCAGGCAACACTGCTCACTGGGCTTCCTGTATCAGACTCATAAGTAGACTCATCCCATGGTGGAACCTTCATGTGGAAGATGTCAGAGTTGAAGTCCTTGGCAGCCCACGCTTTTATTCCTGGTGGGCTTTGGCATCCTGAGCATGAGGTGGGGCTGAATGAGGTTAGGTGCATCCTTTGAAGTCTTACATGCAACTCTGGCTTATTCTACCTGTAGGTATTTTTGTTAAGCTAGGCCCAAAAATCTTTTGGAAATTGTATGGTGTGTCCTATATTTCACTTCATGAGAAGAATAACCAGGAAAAATGTTAGAGAATTAATCAGAAGGGAAACTGCCAAGCAGTATGTGATGACTGTGAATACGGTGTAGGAAATCAAAGAGAAAATGACTGTCTTCCTACAATTCAAGTTCCTTATCAAGGTGGATTAAATGCGGACTAATAATGTATTTCTGGGAAAATGCTATTTTGGGAAAAACAGAACAAAGAATCAACTGTCATCTGAACTGTGAGGAAGAACAAAAGATAAAAACCCGATACAATTTGATTTTATCATGTCCCAAATGAAACATTTCAATTTTCCATTTCTAAATCACATTTCAAGACCAAATTCAGTAGAAGGTAGAGCAAAACGTTTATCTACCATTTGAGTAAAATGTTATTTCAGCCTCTTGTGACATGCTTTCCTTTTTTTCATTTGGCCAATCAAAATGAGTTTTTCCCTTGTTTTATGTGTGTGATTTACTAGTTGAACTGAGAAAATAATTATTTCTCATGTCCTTCCTCTCACTGAGTTCCAGGCATAGGACTGGATGCAGAGTGTGGGGAAGTGAATGGTTTGGGAAAGAAAATAGAGTTTTATCCTCAAATGAAGTAGCATTTATTTTGTGTGGCTGACCAGGGATATAACATAGTTTTGCTCCTATGAGTTTTCAGCTGGATTATGGGTGAGATTTAAATAATATGTTACTAAGCTTTAGGATGTAATAGCTTGTCTAAAAATAGGATTGGATTATTAAGATTAATGTAATCTTTGTAGCTTTTGTTATTACTTAGAATGCAAGACACTCAGTCTTTAGCACTAGAATTGGTGATATTTTCATATCCATTTCTAAGAAAAATGTTAAAAGGATAATTCAAGCATCTGTTAAAATCCAGCAGACAACATTTTAAAAATGAATACATGCAAACAGCTCCATAGAGCAAAGGATAAAACTTTTACATTAAAACTGTTCTATGAGGGAAATTTTCTGTCTCAATTACTGTGTGTGCTTAGTTGAAACCTGCCTGAACTTCAGCTGGTTGGTTGTTCACATTCAGCTCACTGCACACCCTAAGGACTGCCTGACACATTTTATTTATGCTGGTCATCAGCATCCCTGTTGCACAAGCTTGTTTTCTGACAGTTCCAAAAGGGGACTATAATTGTTTGCCCTTAAGTGTGACAGTAATACAGTATGATTGAAAAGAAAAATGTCTCACTTATTCATTGAATTATTTGGTTTTGTTAAAAGGACATTTTTTCCTTGTTGTTACTTTTTAGCTTCTGTGAATTTCTTAAGCCCTAGACAGAGCTTCAAACCTTATTGATCATGTCACCAACACTCGCTGAAGAAAAATACCAGTTACTGACATCAGTTACAATTATGTAGTTTACAGTGGTACAAGGAACAGTATTTTTTGCAGTTACAAAGTTTCATGTAATAATGCAGGTTTTGTGTGTGTGTATACATAACACGAGGTGCTGGGTTTGTGTGTTTCATAACCTTGTAGTTTATGAAAACCAAACTTAGTGAATTAAATGTTTAGAGTTTTTGCACTAAATCCTCTGTAGTTCAAATTGGACACCAAAATTGTAGTGGTACGTGATTCTCATGAATCCTTAGTTAACAGCCTTTCCTCCATCCCTCCAATGAAGCAGCTTTCTACTTTGAGTTCAGCTGAGCTTTAAAGCAGCCTTTATGGGAAATCACATGACTAGGTACAATATTGATCTATTAGAACCCTCAAAGTCATGCATTGGGGAAGATGAAGGAGGGAACTGTTTTACCATGACTTTTGATAAAATAAAGGCAGTGCGTTCCAATCAGGAAAGCAGGCCTTGTAGCGTTGGGGGTAAAGGGATGCCTGACTGCCTCAGATTGCTTGTGTGCACGTGAAGCACAGGGCAGCAGGCACACAAATGTAAATGCCACATCATCCATTGAAAGGCTTTATCCATCTGTACCTGACTGAATGTGCCATTGCTGTCTTTCAGAAATATCGACAGTATATGTCCGGACTTCTTACTCCTCCTTATGGTGTTATGGAAACTGGCTCCAACAATGACAGTAAGTATGAGAAAATAGAGATCAGATGTTAGAAAAAAGAGGAAAGAGGAGAAAGGGGAAGATGAGAGTTCTCTGGGTTTGCGTGTTGGAATTTAAATGTTAAATTCATTTCAGTTTGACGACTGTATTAATGCTGCATATAGTAGGAAATACTTTGGAACTTGCCTAACTGCATTCCCAACTGTATAAAAGTATACACAGAGCTGTACACAAATCTGCACTATGAGCCAGGCCTATTGACTAAAGCATACTGCATGATGTCACAAAACATTTAACTGGCTATAGGTGTTACATGAATTCCATGGAACATGGCCATGAGTCCTGCTAGTAAAATAAATATGACAAATTGGCTTGGTTTTTTTAGTTAGGAAGGGCTACACAAGTTGCTTGGGAACCTAGGTTAGTGCTTGGGCAGACAGCCTGCAGTAAACATGCTGCTGTCTGACCTTTGTTACATAGCTAAATGAGTTTGGGTATGTCTCTGCCTCATGAGCACCTGTCAAACTGTGGGGTATCGCTGTAGACGTGAAGCCAAGGGCATCTCATCGCTTCTGTGAATCCAGGTACTTTTATTTAGTTGCCAGAGGATTATTTAGTTGCTGAGCAGGAAAATATCTGATGGCTAGCAATTGCGTCTGCAAATTTTGTCCCATGTGTTTATGTGTTCAGTATGTTCTATTTGTGAAACAATGGCATAGCATAGCATGGCATAGCATAGCATAGCACAGCAGTGTCAGTTTGTGTAAACTCAATGTCATATTTGACTTCCAGGTACTAAAGCACAGGTAATGTTAAATGAAAAAAAAAATAAAATTCCTGTATACATGCTTCAGATAATAAGTTGTGAGAAAGTACTATGTTTAGCAAACTGTTTATAGTATTTGCACAAGTTAGCTTTTCGTCTTTTTTGTGTTCACAAAGAGAAATTTTTGTCTGAATATATGTGCTTTTTTCTTAAAAAAATCATAGATTACTGTGTATATAGGAATTGGATCCTCCAATTCCCTATTCTATTGATAAATATCTCCACTGTTACTTAAAGAAGGTACAGTGTGTATTTATTTTCTCTATTCTTTTTTTAGGAATGCCAGATAAGGACAGTATGTCAAGCGGTGCTCTTTGCCAAGTTTCTAAAAATTGTAATAAGGTAAATCACACCTACTTTTGCCTTTGTTTTTTGATGGGGGTGGGGGATGTGGTAATGAAAAATACAAAAGTACAACATTAAATTGAAGAGAACCAGGTGCAAATCAAAGCATGTGGTTGATGCATGTGAGTGCTGTATACAAATTAAAAGGATGCTTTAGACATTGTATCATATGACTAGAGAAAGCAACTGGTTCAGGGTCAGCATTATTAGAAGGTGTACTGCTGGAGTTTGTGTTGCAATCTGGTTGTTCTGTCTTTGTCAGAAAGGTGTTGAGGGTAGGGATGAAAACCAGCACTGTAACAGGATCAGTTCATAGCCAATGAATCATAAAATTTGTGATTAAATCCTATTTTAAGGCTTAACTGAGTCTTAACTGATGCATAGACATTGTTCTGGCCTTGTGCTCAGGATGAATTTTCTCCTGTGTTCACAGAGCAGCTTTACATCCCAGTTTCCCTTTGTAAAATAGTTCTGTGCCTTCAGTCTCACCACATGAGGACCCACGTGAAAGAACTCATGAATATTTATATGCTGTGTTTAAAGTAATTATAATAGTGGGAAGAAATACTACCAGGCATTGCTCTAAAGATTGAAAAAGTTACAGTAATAAACAGATGCTTGTATGCCTTCTTTCTGGACATAAGAGTTGAATTGGACGAATTTGTGTGATGTCTTTAAAAGGTTAAAGCTATTTTTGTTACACAAAAAAATCTCTTGACAGAAGATAAAGACAATGAATATTTTAGCGTGTTTCCTTAACACGAAAATAACTACTTCCACCTCTCCCTGTCTGTCTGTCCTGCTTCCTCAAGGGTACTGACCTTTCTTAATTGTCATATTCAACCTTTATTAAATGTATACATGTAACAGTACACAGTTCGTTTTTCTCAAGTCTTACTCACTAATGCTGTACTACCTCCTGACACAATCTTATCCTGTATGAAAACAAACATTTTTCCATGCACTACGTAATAATTTTTAGATACTTAGATAGCACCTTTCATTCCGTAAGCATTTTACAAACAGTTACGAGTTAAGTGTCAGTGCTTCTCTAAGACGTTGGCATTTCAATGCTACACTTGGAGTTAAGCCAGGCCGGGTTCTTGCTTGACCTCTCAATGAAAGCACCAGGCATAGAATCCAGACTACAAGATGTTGTCATATTTTCTGAAGCAGAGGTAACAGAAGTAACAAGATGAAAACATCCATCTTTCCTAGAAGGTGATACCCCCCAGTAACGGGCAGTGATGCTCAACTAAGGATGGTATACACTTTCAGGTACAAAGTTATTTTAGGAACTGAGCAAAGTTTAGTGATTAATACTGCTGCCAATAGCTGGGCTTTTGCCAAACAGGACCGCAGGACTCTTCCCGCACAAAGTAATACTCTCCTGGGTAGGAGACAACTCAGCTGGGGCAGGCTCAAACTGTTCGATGACTTTTACAGGAATAAGGTCCTTTGCAAACCGTGTTAACTTCCTTTCCAAGACACACACATAAAACGGCCATCCTTCTCCCTCCCACACTGTACACATTTCTGTGGAGAGAAGCTGACAGAGTAAATATATGACAGGTGCTTGTCACCTTGTTTCATCCTGGAGGAGCTCAGACAGTCCCATGACAAATGTGACAGAAGAACCTAGACAGCACAGAAATAGTTCATGAATCCTAGTTCGGTGGTTTTGCCATATGGCCACGGTTCTCTTAAATTATGTTAAGTGAAAGGAAAGTGCAGCAGAGATAAATACTCAAGTATTTTGTTTACTGCATGCAAGCTTAATTCCTGCAATTTTAAACTGTACAACTGTTATAGTGCTTACACAACAAGTTGATCTTCATGCCCTGCAGTCAGTTTTGAATGACTGGGGAGGTACCGGGATTGCAGGGCCAAATTCCCAGAATTGTTGCCAGCTATTCGAAATACAAAGTAACAATGAAAACAGCCCTGTGTTTGTAGTTTTTATATATTTTGCTTATTTTAGGGTGATACATAACTGTTAAAATGACTACTGCATCAGGGAGGGGCTTTCATCCAGGGGAAGGGACGTGTATGCAGGACATCTTTAGACCACTTTATATCTTTAGATTCCCGGAATGATGCCTGTGGGCCTGGCAGCAGACACAGCTCAGAGGTGCCTGCAGGCTACTCTGAAATGTCCAGAAAAAGACTGAGTGAGGAACTTCCTGAGATTCAGAGGAAGTACCTCAAAATCTTTCATATGGTGAGAAAACATTACATTCTTAGACAGAAGGAGATAACATCTTCAGTAGTTCTGATCATAATGATGCATTTATGTTGCAGGGTGTGTGTGTGTTGTTTTAATTTTACAGGGAAGTTTATAATTATAAATAATTTGCTTCAAATGGCATTTGATATATTCCACTCTTGAAATTTGAAATGTGTACTTTTCTCTTTTAGCCTGGGCTGAGTCTTTTACAAGCATTGCAATAGATGATTTCCCATGTTTTCTGATTGAGTTTCATCTTCATAGCTTAATTTTTTTGCCCTGTCACATCTATTCATTTTTGATGAGTAAGATAATATTTTTCTTTTAACACATCCCTTGAAATTTTCTCACCACATGGGGATGTTTAGTTTTCCTTGTTCATTAAAATCTTTTAAAAAATTCTATTTGGAGAAGGCAGCAAAGCGATTTTCTTTTGCCAAACACAAATTCATTTGCATTTAGGGTTACATTATTGCACATCATTTAATGCAATATAGCAGTTAAATTGAGCATAAAATACTGAGACAGACTATGCTTCTGTCGTCAGTTATATTTTGAGGAATGGAAACAAAGTCAGTTTAAAGCTGTCTTACATAATGGAAAATAATACAGCTTTGATCTTTTTAACTAGTCAGTCTTAATATCTGTACACCAGTCTCTCTAGCTCTAGTTTTCGAAAATTCTCATGGGCTGCAGTTGGATATAGCTGGGTCTGTGAGATGAATATAACCCTTAAGCCAAAATGACAAAATCAATAATAATTTCAAAGACATTTTTGGAAAAGATACAGAAGAGTACTTAGAACGCAGGGGAGGTCAGGTTCTGGTGTGCAGACTGAGTAGGTAGTGGTTCTGTTTCCATATATTACCAGCAGAGCTAGCAGCAGGGTTTCATGGTGCTTCCTGCTACAAGATCCTGTTCTTACAACTTGGCTACTTTTTCACTGTTTACGCTGAATTTGCCATGCTGAGAGTATGCTTCCGGCTGAATTTTAAATTGAAATGGATCAAACCTCTCTGACATTGAGGTTGGGGGGAAATACACAGCACGTATTAAGTAGCTTTTACCAGTGATACACTAGCAATCCTGTCCTTTGGACTAGGAGCTCCACGTCTGGGGCTTGTTTTGACAATAAGCAGTGCCGTTTGCGACCCCCTACAAAATAAACTGTATTGTTAAGCCTTGAAAAATCTCAGTTGAGACCAGCTCACTGGAGGCTCGTTACCATTTTACGGCAAGCTTGTGCAGACAGGCTGTGCGCATCGCCTGTGCAGAATTCCCACACTGCTCGTCTGTGGTCCTGGGCTACTTGGGCGTTCCTGTGTTGATGCCTAACGGTGTGGGTTTTCTCACAATCACTCGTTCTAGTTGCTAGAGCAACATTTTGATTGTTGTAGAGCCAGACACTAACTGAAAACCAGTTGTCTCCCCTGTGCTTTTCCACCCTCTACTGGTGCCCAAGTAGGAAATGAATAAAGAAATAGCCCATTCTTCTCTGAAAACATGGGATATATGATGGTTTTAAAGAAGAGGGCATTGCAGAAATGCACTGTAGAGACACAGGAATGAATGTGGGTGTCATGGGTTTGGGCCGGATCGGCCCAAGCAAGCCGAGCGACAGATGTTCCCTCTCTCCTGCCGAGCAGGAGAGAGAGGAGAGACTAGTTTATTAAGAACTAAACTACTTTAATGAAATATAAAGAATAAAATAACAAAAGAAAAGAATGAAATATATACAAAACCGTATCAAGCTCCCAGGATGACAATCACATCACCAGCAGGCACTGGGGAAGTCCCAGACTCGACTCAGCAATGAACGGGAACTGGATTTCAGGAACACATGGGTCAGGATCAAAGGCAGACGAACTGATGGAGTCCTCCTCGGACGCCGGCCATTGAAGAAGGAAAGCAAGAGTCCCAGCAAGAGCAAAAGCCCAAGCAAGTCGGAGAAGAAGGTGAAGCCATAAAACAGGAAACGGATAAAACCGGAACAACTGAAACAACGGATGCTGACCCTTTGATCCCTCAGCTTTTATACTGAGCATGATGCAGATGGGATGGAATACACTGTTTGGTCAGTTTTGGGTCACCTGTGCTGTCTGCTCCTCCCCACAGATGGGACCCCTCTATGCCTCTCTGCTTCCAACCCTCCAGCAGGGCAAATAACAAGGTGTCTGGCCTTGGTCGTTATCGCAGTAAGTCTAAGCAAGGGCCTCTCTGCATACCGTGCCTTGGCATCAGCTATAAACATGGGTCTTATCACTCTGAGAAAGAGCAGTTTTCTGCACAATATGCTGTTAATTTCAGCAGTTAGAAGAGGCCTAGATAGAAAGCAGAGTTACTGAACAAAATTGGTCCTGTTTTACCTCAAACCAGGACAGTGGGTAAGAACCGAGGACCCCCACCCATTGAGAGCATGAATCTCCACTTTCATATGGAGTGTGGTGCTGAATGCTTTTTTCTGCTATCAATAAATGTCTTAAACTCCTTTGCAAAATGTGGATGCCATACATAAGATAGCATAGGAAAAATCCACTGAAAGAATAGAAATCTGTGATTAATAACAATTATTCTATTTATTCAATTAGTTGGTATTTGAAAAGGCCTAACCCTGCTAATGATCCGAGATGAAGTTTTATTTTATTTTCCATAATGGAATCTCCATCTTGCAGTTTGCTAAAAGAACACCCACATCCTCAAGAAACTACACCAAAAAAATCTGCTTGAAAGGAAGGCTGAAAAATTAAGTGCTCAAAAGCAGAGAATTTCAAGAATGGAGGCTGACTGAGTAGTGTTAATGAGGTCCTCTTATCCGTGTTTATTATAGTACAGACTTTGATTACATGCTCATATATATTTTTCCCGTGACACACTCAATTAAAACAACATCTCACCTCAAAAACCATGCTAGCTTTCTCTTTGTACAATTTAATCTCTATGACTGTTTAAAACCTACATAAATTTGTGCCGCCTTCATTGAAAACCTATGTCCTGAGAGGGGGAAAGTGCTTCTTCATCTCCTTTGTACTGAGGAAACCATACTGAAAACAGAAAATGTAAGCAGATTAAGTTGTGCAAATTCATAGTCATTCTTGCTATTGGTTGAAGAATATATCTTTTTTCCCGAAATCCGTCTCATGCTTTATTTCCCTTATGTTCCTTATATTGTCTTTAGGTTCCTAGTGTGACAAAGAGTTGCAGGAGCGCCCCCTAGTGCACGAAGTAATGTTCGATATAGCAAAGCTCCTATAGGATGTGCTGAAATACTCTGAAAGTCACCTTTTCATCCATCTTCTTCTCTGGTTAATTTGATGTGATAGAATGTAGATTATTTTTCTGTACTGAGATTCCAGTAAGGCTTAGGTAACATGCTGATTTTTATGCATTTAAATAATTTGAGTGATTGTGAGAACATGGTTTGCTATTTTATCAACTCTAAATGCATTTAATAAAATTATATCAAAAAGATCTTTCAGTTGACAGAGAAGGATGTAATCTAAGTGTTAATCCTCAAAATATTGCAATTTTCAGCCTTTCCAGGCAAAAGAATATTCACTTATTTCAATTTTCAAGCACTTAAATATAGCTCTGGGCATTTGAAGGTATACTGTTTGTAAAGATGGCATTACAATTCACTAGATGCAGCCTTGAAGAGCCCACACA
This sequence comes from Chionis minor, assembly GCA_013398295.1. Classification (NCBI taxonomy): domain Eukaryota; kingdom Metazoa; phylum Chordata; class Aves; order Charadriiformes; family Chionidae; genus Chionis; species Chionis minor. The sequence continues at coordinate 380,324 of VZSF01006449.1, forward strand.
AGACACCAGTAATAATCATGTGCATTCACCGTATGAGCTACTCTAGCAATAAACACAATAATTTTAGTTCTGATTTTCCTAGATTTCAATTTACTTTTCCCAGATGACCGAGAAGAAAGCTTATCTTGTAACGTATTCAGTAGATTGTCAAATGTGGAGTTTTTAGAGCATTAGCAGAATGCTAATGGAAGTGTTTCACATGCTCATGGAATTGTGAGCCTACAAGAAAAGATAAAAACAGAGGACATGAAAGCAGGCAGTGTTCTAGCAAGATTATAGATGCCACGACAAAGTGTTTGGAAGTGGTTACCTCTCCAACATTCACATGAAAACTGTGTTATGACAGAATTGATTTTCTATGTGTATGGTTTATGTAACTGCCCAGTGATATGTCTGCATTAATTCCTATCCTCTCCTGGGCTCTGTGCCAGAGTCAGTTCTCTCGTGCAATGTTAGCATAGGGTTAAAAAAAAAGAATTCCCTTTTATTTTCTGTTTTTAAAGTGGTCGCATAAAAGTACTATATGCAAATATTTCCAAATAATGTCTTCATGCAGTCCTAACTGTACCAATTACTTTTAGGGGCTGCTCTGGTATTTGGCACCCATTGGCCATATAGGAAAGTGATTTGCTTAGAGGTCTGTCCAAGTTCTTCGTCTTGCTCTAAGTGGAAGTGCTCAGGGTTCAGTCATTATCACAGCCTGTAACAATTTGGCTAGTGCAGAGGCTGTGCGTATAGTCCCTGGCAATGAGTCACATGGTGACAGCATATGGCAAGGGAGATAACAAAGACAGGAGCGTGAGATGAGTAGGAGTCTGTGAAAAATACGTTTTTCATATGTTAGTGATGAACTTCATGAAAAATGTGAAGGTCTTTATATGTCATCTGAGCTCTTTAATGTAAACAAAATAGTTAGTAGGTCTGCTGGTTTATGTAAGTAGGCTTTGCATAAACTAAATTGTTACAGAACCACCAGAGAAGGTTTTTGGTACATCACTATCTCCAGTTCCAGCCATATGGAGATGATACACAGCTGTAGGCTTCCCTTCCAAATGTCAGTGTGAATAGCGATGCCTCAAAGAAAAGCTTGCACCACCCCATCTTCTGTTATCCAGTTCAGCTGCCTGTTAATCTGTGAAATATCTATGACACATGATTTCATTGTGTACCCTGGATTCTGGAGATCTTAATGGCAGTTTCTATTGGAAACAGTTTCTTCTGCTGTACCTAAATTGACCTCCAGCCTGACCAACACAGAACTAGCCAAAGTAGTCCCAATATGAAACCTGCCAATGCTATTAGTGATTCTCATTTGATCTATTACTATACAGAATGAGTAGCATTGTGGAGAAAAAGAACAGAATCCTTGTCCAGGTTGCTGTTTATTTACCAGTGTACATGTCAAAATAACTTAATTTCTCTTCAGCGCGTACTTGATCTAGTTCAAGGATCCCTGGTCCTTGAAGCGCTTCCGTGAATTTGGAGGAAAAAATACGGTCCCCTTCCTTCATTTTTCATTGTGATGCTTCTAAGGACAGCTCTAAGGATAAATAGAGCTCTCTACAATGACAGTGAGATTGGTAAGAGATGGAGGCAATACTTCTCTTGGTAGATGAATTAAACTTTTTACAGAAAAGGGCAGAATATTTCAACCTAGAGATACTAAAGGAATATTCTTATTTTAAATTTTACCCTCATTTTCTAAAAGCAGTATCAACAGAGAATTAAACATACGTAGGTGTATTTCAATTTTAAAATAGAAGCAAATTGCCACATTTATCTTGGGAGAAGATGAATTATGGGAAAAACAGTGAATAGTGTCCAATAGCACAGCACAGCTGAATTGTCAGCACCTGAAGACAGAGCTTCCCTTTCCTGTCACAGCTGCAAAACATTCCAGAGGCAAATGCTGCCCTTTGCAGTGGAAAACTGCACTTGCAGAACACCGCCCTTGCAGAATGGAAAACTGGGCTTGGAAAAGAGTGTCTGCGTCTGTATCCCGCTTGGATAGAAGTGCTGCAATGACTTTCTGAGTCAACGTGAACTACGTGCAAGGTGCAAATCAGGGTAGTGTGGGTTTTATGATGAGTGAGTGAAAAGATGAAGAATGAGAGGTATCGGAGAGAGAGAGAGACCTCCTCTGGAACTAGCAGAACAATCCCTGTGCTCGAGTCAATGTTAGAGCTAAACTGTATGAGTGAGTTTTTAGTTCTGTGACTTTTACAACTGAGTATTAACATGAATGATCTCCACAGTATTTGTCTGAATGAAGAGTCCCCTCAAGCAGTTACTGTTATTTTGATGCTCTCCAGTTCTTTTGCTTTTTTTTGAATTTTTATGTTGGCCTTTAGTGCAATTTATGTGTACCATAAAGCCTTGTAATTCTTGTTTGCGGTGGGTGCAGTGATGCAAAAGAGGGATGGAGGCCTCTGCTACAAAGAGCTTGCAGTCACAAAAAAGATGGAGGGACTGTCAGACAGAAAGATGCCGGTTTACTTTTGATGTTGTAAGGCATGGGATTCACATATGTTCATACATTTCAAATGAGTTGTCTTACAGGAGCTTATTGTGATCAGTCCTTGGTGTGATAATCCTAAGAGACACTGGAGGTGGGAGGATGAAGATCAGAAATGAATAGGCAAATGAAGAAGTGATGTATATTTCTTTGTTAATCTTGTAATTTGGAGGGGGCCTAACTCACACTATTGGCCTTCTTCAGAGCAGCAGAGTAATTAAGTACTCACCTCCTCCCTGAGTAACCTTCTCCCCACAAAAGTGTTAGGGAGGTGCTTGGAGTAGCATGGGAAAGGCAATTTGGCTGAAGAAAAGTTTTCCCTTTTTAACTCCTCTTGCCTAGCTGAATGACCATTGCTATCATAGTTTAGATAAATAAAATAAATAATGGGAAAGTAACAGAAATTCCTAGAAAATGCTAGGATTTGTAAAATACTCAATATTGTGAAGTAAGTGTGGGACCTTCTTTCAATAGGAGTATCACTCTTAGTTCCGGTTGTCTGGGGAAACAGCATATTGCCTTACCTGCCAGTGCTGGCAAGGGCAGCCTGATAATATATATTGTGGAGTCACATTCGATGACTCTTGCTCCTTGGCTGTGTATTCTGTGTGATTCTGTCCCAACCCATAAAAAACATGCACATATGCTCCATTTATCTCTTGCAGTTGAAAGGCAGAAAGAGTGGGTAATTACACTGAGAAAAAAGGAACCTTTTCAAGGTTCATGTCTTCAGACAAATCAAGCGTATACAAGTAACACATTTGGCACATATTTGAAACAGCAAAATGAATTTTTTTCAAATCTTGTAATTATTTTCTCAAGTTTGGCAGAAAAATTGGATCAGGGATCTTAAAATCAGATTCCTTCTAGTCACTCATATCATCTCTCACAGAGCATTTTGACTGCCTGTCCTACCGTGCATGCTGGAAATTGGTATTCCACAAAGTCAATTACAGTTCTGACTCAGTAAGAAGTAATCAATGTGTCTCATCTGATCATTTAGCAGCGTCTTTTTTTGTCTGTGTACAGATGACAAAAATTTGAGAGGTTAATAAATAGTGGGGAAAAGCTGTCCAGTGATTTTGTTCTTTTTGTGTTAGCTAGTCAAGAACCAGGAGCCCGTTGCGCTGGCCCCATGCAAAGCGCACCACCACCAAAACAAGTGTTTGGTTTGTGGTGCTCATTTACAGCCATTCCTAGTTAGAATTGCTGAGGCAAAAACATCAGATGTCTATGACAGAGCCGAGAATGTAATTGGACTATTATCTCCAGTGATGGTTAAGAAGTAAGTGCTGTTCAGGTATTTAAAGATTTATGATTTATGACTTTTCATTATTTATTCTTTCTGTAAATTTCCTTCTGGAAGAAAGCTTGGCACAAGTTTGTGAACATGTTTGATCTTCGTGTGCTTTATCATCAGTGATGCAGCTGTCTTAAAATTAAAGATAGCAGTTAGTGAGGAAATACAAATCCACATAGCTGAGTTAGCTAGTTGAGAAATGAAAAGAATACATAATTTAGGTTCCAAAATAAAAATAATAAAAAAAAAAGCTCTTACTTCCAATACCAGTTATTACACTGCTTCTAATTAGGATTACTCAGCCACACTTGTTTTCATCTTAGGAAATGGAATTATATAAACAATTTTTATAATAACCTTAAATATGAACTGGATGGAGAAAGAGCCAGTAGCTTAATATAGGAGACTTATGATTAATTCTTTGTAAAGCTCCCAGTTCTGCTTTGTCCATCCTCACTCTTTAAAGTAGCAGACTTCAAATGCATGAATCTGAGGGGGCTAAAGAAACATCTTCTCTCATGCCACTCTCCATGTAGCCTTTTGCACAATGTCTCAAATAGTTACTTTTCACCCGAATCCATTTTCTAACCCACCCCACCTTAGAGCCACGCGAGGGCCAGCAGTGACAGCAGGAGCGGAGGTAGGAGAGGGTGGCTGTGCAATAGGAAGATGGTGGCAGCATCGCCTCCCAGAGCAGAGCACATTTGCGCCCGGGGAGAACCGCGGGGCTGTGGCTGCCCTTCCACAGCAGCTTCCAGGGACCTGCACTGGGACTGTGGGGCACCTGTCCTCCCCCATGTCCCCCCTCCAACGTCCCTTTTCTCTACAACCGTCTACACGCGCCCTCTCCCCCATCACACTGACACTCCTGCTTGTCTGATGATAAGAACTGTCAGAAACACATAAACCTTTTATCTGAGCTTCATTTTCTGCTGTTTTGGATGAAAATTAGCTTCATGGCCAGCACTAGCACAAGCAACAGGGCAGAGCCTGGGTGTGGGGTTGAAAGAGGGGATGGACCACAGTGGTCCTGTTTGAGGCTGCTGTGAACTGTCTGCAGCCTTAAATGTTTAAACCTCTGCACAAAGCACTACCAGCTCTGTCAGCTACGGACTGACACTCTTTCCTGCCCAAACCTGGAATTTCTGCCAGCTCAGGTCAGCTGCAGGGGAAGCAGAGCAACAACTGGCAGGGGATTGTTTTTCCAGGCCAGCGTGCAGCTCTGTTACAATTCACTGCTAAATCACAAACGAATTTGTGTGATTTCAGTCTCCTGTGTTTAAATACAGATTTGTAGAATGTTTTTCTGTTATTGCTGTAATACACATACAGATCCAGGCAAATATTGGTTCCCCTCTCCCTCCCTCCTCTTGAATTGTCTTAATTGTGTTCAGAGCCAGCCTAGATTAGGGATTTTCAGCTTGTGGTCTGCAAACTGCTGGGTTCTGGCAGCTATTCCAAATGAGTCTGGGAAACGAATCTAAGAAAAGCCTATTGTCACTAGCTGCACAAGGTTCCTCATCCTTACTGGCAAAACTATAGGGGTCCACAAGATAAAAAAGCCTAACACGCCCCCAGCTCCCCTTTTGTTTCCCCCAATTCAGTTCACACTCTGCTGTCAGTGTTAGCTGCTGCAGATTCCAGGGCAATGTTGGAAAAACCTGTGTCAACAAAACTGTAACAGTAAGGTTTCGGGCATTCCTTGTACTGTAAATGTATAGCCACTACTCCACAGCACTCCTGGGCCTGTGTAATAGAATGGCTTTCTCGTCTTCCTGGTATACTGGTCCAAACTGGGGGAAGGAGGAGGGAGAAGAAAACCAGGACGTAGCTCCTGAATGCTACTTAGTCTCTTCAGTTTCTTTAGTGTTACAGGCAGTGTTCTTGCAATGCAGTCTGTTGTGGTTTGTCTGGCTTTTCTGCTATGAGGTTTGGGGTAGAGAACCTGGATTCCTGCCTGGAAAGTGCTGTGTGACCTTGTGGCAGTACAGCCACAGGACACGCTGCAATAATACTGGACAAGAAATTCCTCTGGGGAGGATGCATCTTCCTTTCCCCAGTACAGTCTCTTAGACCAACTGTCATGGAGAAGCTGAAGATTCCTACATTATTGCAGAAATGATGGTTTTTTAACACAAGTTAGCTGGGAATACTCTATGTACGTTCAGCATTTCCAGGCAAGCTAGCTTGGATTACAGCAATTAAACTTCTCTGGAACAGCAAACATTTTCACACTGTGATTTGCTTAACTAGTGCAACAGCCCTTGTCCTTTATGCAGCCCACAAAGAGTCACTAAAGAGTCAATTAAGCCCATGAAGATTTTGAGATTATATTTAAAAAGGAGGACAGGGGAGATTCTGTCAGGGACAGAGTTTCAGCTGGACGAAGCAATATTTTTAGTGATGATGTGAAAATTAATGCCAACATTGAAGAGAAATAGGAGAATGGGGGTAAATTACAAAATGCATACAATAGATCCCTTCCCATTTCACAAGGACAAGGCTGGTTCTGTGATATCCCCAAAAGCCAGACATCACAGAATTTACACAGCTTGGGCTACATACCGAGAGAGGTAAAAAGAGGTCATCTCTTTCAGAAACATACTACGGTGAACTGGGGTGTAAAGAGATGTGGTTAGCTAGGGAAGATGTCATGTAAAGTAATTTCAGCCCTTCGTATCAGTCTTGGGTTAATTATTGCAGTGTTCTGTGTGCATTTGTGGGGCCAATTTTTTCTCATGTTGCAATAAAGATTCATTTAGCAACAGAAGCAGCTCAGAGTATGTTTAGAAATGTCTGTCCCTCAGTAGTTACCAGGGAAGATGAGGTGAAATTCAAAAGAGTAAGAACAATTGTGAACAGGCCTGGTTTAAATGGTAGGAAGTTAGGTAGCTGCAAGCGTTGTAGGAAGTTAGGAGGAGGGAAGGAGCAAATTTACAAATATGAAATATTCACTTTTTTTCCAATGCTAATTTTTGTTCAGATTGGCAGGAATTAATAGTATTATTCTTTTACTATTTTCTTGGGGAATACCTACTGTTCACACAGATGCACGTTAACTCAGTGTTTGTATTTTATTTTGATTGTTCCCATCGCATTGTGGAATTAATGTGAAAAACAGGGCATATTAATCCATATTGTTTAGACCTAATAATTTGATTCCAAATGACTTTATATGTTTTTAATCAATAAAATTATTGCCACTGAAGTATCTGAAGAACACTAAATTTACGGATTAACACAGCAATGAGTTTCATTTCATGCTAGTTAAATGTTTGAGACCACAATTGGATTTTACTGTAAAAGAAAAAGAAAAGCTCTTACCCTTCATAGCCAGTATTTCCCCCCTGAATTTATGCTGTTGGACTTTGCCCTTTACTGAATCAGATGATTGTGTGCCGACATAGCAGAAGGATGAAATGATATTGATGGGTTGGGCTCAGAAGATGCACGCTGTCCCTGGTGACCAGATCCCTTCTGTTTTGGTTAGATCTGTCTGGTTGTGAAGGTTTGGTGTGGTTAGCAGACCTGGGGGGGTGCTAAGGTGTCCCAGGAATGGACAGGAGCTGTATCTTGCATGAGAAGCACTAGGAAGAAGGGTGCTACCCTAACGAGACTACAGTCCGATTTTGAAAGCCACCCAATAGGTAAATGGCAGCCTGAGAGACTTGGATGAGACAGGATGGGTAGTGGGTTCAGCACATCGGCAGCTTCCACTTCGACAAGCTTTTTGTAGGCATCATGGGAAATAGAAGTTTTAAGGAAGATAAAGTTGTTTTGTGGATAATAGCCAAGAGCAGAATGCTTGTCTTTCCCACTGACGCACAAATATGTAAATTAAACAGAAGTGCTTGAATGGTTTTTATGTTTATGACAGAAGACAAAGCTGTTGAAGAAAAGAGTTACTTGGCTGAAAGAAGAATGTTTCTGCTTTTTTAAAAGTGTGTTGTGGTGTACAGTGTGGGATTTCTTCCCTCTGTTTACTTTCACATATTACAGAAATAACCGTTTACCTTTTTAGGAAATATATTCTATGTAGATGGAAAACATCAATATAGGTCATTAAAAATCTCCTTCTGTGAAGTAGGATAACAGAAGGTGTTGTACTGAGTATCATTAGATTATTCCTTCTTGGTTTGATTTTTAGCAAAAATTTGTTTCTGAAAAGGATTACAGGAATAAGAATAAGGAGTAGATAGGGCAGCTGCAGTCTAAGGTAGATGTGCTGCACTCCTTCAATGTTTCTTCATTTCGTGTACATTCACACAATGCACTGTCCTGAACTTAGAGAAGGAGGAATGTGGGATCACCAGAATAGACACAGAATGTGTTTAAATTAACTTCTCTTCCCTGCTTGACAGAGGCGTTACCTTGTTGCTGACCTTCCCAGGGAATTCAGGAGGTGATCTTCAATGCCCTCTAACCCTGTTTGACTTGGATGACTTTTCCTTTCTGTGTTAAAAATTTGTTGTGAAAGTCTTAGAATGAATTTGTAGACGCTAGACTTCCAGTATTTCAGTTGCAGCATTCAGCAGTGTTCTCATTTTCTCATCCTTGTCACTAGTCAAAGACGTGAGTGAATACTGTCATCCCCATCTTATGGATGGAGAAGTTGAAACCCTCAGAAGTGGAATGACTAGCTGGGGACACACAGTACAGAAACCACTATCACCCAGGAGACAGCGCTGCTCTTGCCTCATTTGGGTGGCATTTTGACTACACTAAAGTCAAGAGTTTTACCATTGATTTGAATAGGTTCACAATTTCACCCCCTAATTCACACTCTGTCCAGTTTTTTGGCACCCTTGTGTTTGGCATGAAAGCACCTAGTCCTCAGAGGGCAGTTCTGGCATTTGGTTGTGTTTAAAACATAGGAGAATCCATCCAGTCCTGTTTGTCTAGAGCCATGCCTCCTGCAACACTGGGAGGTGGAACATGTGCACAGAAATTATAAAAGTATCTGGACACAAGTGAAATAAATCTTCAAGAAGCTCATTAATCTTTAACTTCCCTTCAGTTTGGCTCTTGAATAGTTGCTGTGTACCTACAGCATGGGTGAGAGAGGGTCTTAACCAGTAACATTGCTGCCTAATGTTTATCATACTTTTTCATCTTCATCATTATAGTTTGCTTCTCAAGAAGTAAATAATTTTGGGTAAACATGCTATTAAAGCCATGGATACAAAGAAACTGGTAGTTCTCACGAGAGACCATGAAAAAAATGCTTTATTCTTTTGTAGATTAAAAAAAATGCAGCAGCAGAGAAACCCGTGACAACACTGGCTTGAGATTCTTTATGACAACTGTAGTCACACCTCTATCAGAATATCAGGAATGCTCAAGGCAGAGTTAGCATTTTCTGACATTTTATTCAATGCATGCAGTGTAGTTATAGCAGCTGTTTCATTGTAGCAGGGAAGTAGAAAAATGACAGGAAAATAAGACATCATTAACCATGTTCTGGAGGGTTTTGTGCACTGGTCATAGTCTGTTTCAATATTCTTTTTCCCTTTTGACATTCACAGTGAAGTATCATTTTTAGTAATGGCTGAATCATTTTGTGTTAAAAGGACGGACATTTACAGTTTGTCAAAGAAACATTGTAGAAGTGTTAATAATGCATTTTCAATTTAACTTTCCAAAATAAATTTGCTACACTGATTGTATTTGAGAATTTGAAGGGATACATTTTCCTGTTTATGCTATTAATACATGTAGATTACTAAAGAAAAGCAATTTTAGAATGTATTTTACAATACAGTTTAGTCTTCACATTGTATTACATTTAAAGAATATAGATTTTGAAAGTCATCATTACTCTGAATATTTTGATAGTAGCCCATTTGCTGACAGTATTCAAAGTATTTTACAAAGGCAGAAATTATTAGTATTCCTCTCTGCAAAAAGGGGAAAATGAAACACAGTATGATTATGTGATTTTTGCAAGGTCATGCAGTCAGAAAAAGAATAAAATTGAGCTGTCTTAACCACTGGTCCTAACAATTTCTACTATTTTTTGCTCTGTTCAGTTAGTTTTAATTAGTTAATTATACAGGTGTTTAAATTACACGTGCTGTGGTTTTATGAAACTCAGAAGATTTTTAAAACGTGATTAATTCCTGTTTCTGTGGAAGTTCCCTAATTTTGCAAACATCCTTCTGACATTCTCTGGCCATACCTTTCCCTGCTTCCCGCTTTTGCTGTTTAAGGATGTTTCTTGAGAAACTACATGGTTGTCTTTTGCGAACATGGATGATTTGAAGATGCTTTGGTGTTACAATTTGAGACTATTTAGACAGGCTACAGGTTCTTTTAATACTTGCATTGTTTGGTAAACATAGGTGAAAAGCAGAAACAAGTGCTTTTTCTGGGTAATTTGTCCTTTGTTAATTGCAAAGTCTTGCTAAGTCAGCTACAGACCTGTCATGATGTCAGTCATTGCAAGTTTTGGACTTTTCCAGTTAGGAGACGTGAGCAGGCCCTTTGCTCTTTGGCTGCCAGTACTGTCTCGTGGAGAGTGCTAGGGAGCACTGGTTGATTCTCTCAGCTGCTGTATACATGTGTGGGGAGATAGTGAAGAGGTGACTGAAACGTTTCCAGCATCGTAGTGATTGTATTCCTATTTCCACTTGTCTTCTGGAGGAGCGTGGTAAGGTCTCTCTGCAGATATGACGGTGGTCTGGGTTGGGCAGAGCTCAGTCCTGGTAACGTGTCCCACCCATTAGAAGTCCCAGTGGCAAGGAGGTGTGTGCCAAGGTTTCTTATGGATTGTGGCCCTTGAGGGGTTGGTTAGAGGTCATGACATAGGTTGTTTTCTGACGACAAGCATTGGTCAGTGTATCCGCATGTTCTACATGGGGCTACTCCAGAGATCCAGCATAGGCTAACAGAGCACAGAAATTCGTACAAAATTGGTTAAATTTTCCTTCAGATTTTGGCAAAAACACTTTTCAAAGAACCTTTTTATGACAGGATCTTTGGCCAGCTGCTTCTCTGATGTTTTTCAGCAAGCTGCATTCACTAAGCGTATTGTTTCACCTGCACCATCCTAGCAGAGGTCAGTGTAGTCTGCATAGACGCGCTCTTTCTCTGCAGATGGGAATAGGACCAATGGAGCTGACTTTAGGATACTCTGACCCAGACTGCTTTCCACCTGGAAATGCACTCCCACAGCTATGATACTGCCTGCTCAGCTTTATCCCTGCTATATGGTTATTCTGTAGCACTGGAAATACTGGTTTGTATTGGAAAAGGAGTAATCTCTAAAAAGGCTCCTCATATTTGGAATTTTAATCTATGCCTTTGGTCTGAAGTACCTCAGATCAATGACATACTGCAAAAAAGGCAACTTTTTGGAGGCAGGTATATGGACTTGGGAAAGAACGATAAGAATAGAAGGAGGAGGTATTTTGTGGAAGGGCTGTGGGGACTTCTGCTAACTGTCAGCTGTATCTTACTGACTGGCTATACTTTCAACAGTATTGTGGGAATGATTTTTGTATGTTTTATTCCCTTTCTTGTGAACCAGGCGGGGCACTGATGGCCTTTCAGAAGATGTATACAAGGATATTCAAGCATGGCAGTCATAAATGCCAGTCATCAGAAGTCATTTGGAACCAGTAAAAGCTAAATATGTTCTGCTTCCTGAAATACACTTAGGAGAATCAAATGCTATGGGCCTGACTCAAAACCCATGGAGTCAGTTAGGGACTTCCCAGTGATTTCAGCGGGATTTGGATTAGGCCCTAAATCACCAATAGCGGCAAATACTGAGGATGTAAAACAAACAGACCTCTTAGTGATGTGGCTGTTGCTGCTGCCACCTTTCGACTTGTGTGGCTTTTGTCCTTTGTTTCTTCTGGGTCCCTTGCCAGCCAGCAGGAAAACAGATGTCGCTTGCAATTCTTCTCAGTGCCCCCGTTGGAAATAAAGGGATCAACAGTAGTGCACGGGTTTATCTGATCACCCTGGTAACCTCACATGCCGTGCTTAACTCAAATAAATACAGAAACTTGTTCTCTGTTCAGAGATGGGCTACCCTGAGGTCATGGGAAAAACATGATTCTTTGGCTTTTGTTTCATTTGATCTTAGTTCTTTGACATACATATTTCCTATGTTAACATTTGAGAGTAGTGAGTCTGGTCCCCTCCATCATTTGATTCTATACATCCAAATTGCTGCAGAGCTAAAGCGTTCATTCGTATGTAAAGGCTCAGAAAAAGCATCCCTTTATGGCTATTTAATAAGGGGAATAGAAAGATGTATTTTTATAGGAGATGTTCTTGAGTTTTATTAGCAGATTCAAATAACTTGACAAATACAGACCTCAAGTCAGGTCTCTATTGTTGTTGTTCACTATATTATTATATTATTATATTATTTGTTTGCATATGGCTTGCTCAGTGATGTAAGAAGCACAGAAATAAAGGCAGCCCTTGCCCTGTAGTTTTTAATCTAAGGCCTATTTCTCCAGAAATTAAATGTGTGCATGTAATTATACACATGAATAGTCCTATTTAAATTTATGGTATTGCTCTCATGCATAAATATTTGAATCTTCAAAGGAATGGAGGCTAAAATTAATACTTTCTCTGCTTCACCACAATTTAAACAGGGAGTTTTGCGATTGGCTTCGTGAAGGTTTTGTTTGTATGGCCCAAATGTGAATCCATAAATGTACAGATACGGATTTTGTCAATGTCCCATTTTGTCACAGTTTCTCATGATAATTGTCTGCTACCCCCTACAAACACCTGCAGCTTTCCCTTCTCTACCTTCCAGACCCATATGCACTTTCTTCCCTGCAGGAGAATCAGCTGGTCATATTAAACTGTCTGTGTATGCACTAGGCAGAAAAGGGTACGAGGTAGCTAAAGTTCAAGATGGTATTGCAGCATTGCTTTATCTCATGCAGAAGGAAAGCTAAGAGTAGGTACACTTGTGTCTGCTGTGGCCAGGAGATGGGTAATAATTTGTAAAGTGTTCTAATTGGCTTGCATATTTGAGTTCTTCACCTAATAACTTTTCCCTTATTCAGAAGTCCTGAAAAATGTGATCAAATAGCTGCAGTCATACAGCTCCATGCAACATGTATGTACTTTGGTCACATTAATTCTCCAAAGATACAATAATGTGTTAAGAAGGTAATTAAACATTCTGCTTTCTCTCTCTGCTGTTTTACAGGGAGAGCTACTTCTTTCTTTCCAAGCACTTTCTAAGCATCACTTACTGGCAGGTCCAAGAGTGTAAAGACTTACAGAACATTTCTTGGACTTCAGCCAAAGTTGTGACTATTATCCTAAGATACAAGCCCTTACAGAATCCATTTTTTCCTGACGAGAAGTTGTTGCAGGAACTCTGTATCTCCTGTTAACTAATTGATGTTACATTTCTCTGCCTTTGAAGCATGACTTGCCTTTCTATAGCAAACTCAGTCCAGGCCCTGTGGTTCCATTTGTTGCATTTCATCTCATCACTAGTGCAGCCGTGGTTCACTGCAGTAGATTTGAAAGGCTGTAACTTTGGGGGTACTCTTTGCTGGACATGTCTTTTGGATGACAAGGACGTTATTCCTCAGTAGGAGTGACTGCCTTGCTTTCTTGAGTCCAGGCTTGCTTTCTGGGGGTGGTTACTGATCACATCTTTAAGCACCACCTTGTGGTTGAACTAATTTTACATATGTAAGGGTGTCCTCAAAAATTGCATAATGCTACCTAGTGAGGCTAAAAGTTACTTTAGGAAAGCATCTAGTCCGTCCCTGAGCCACATGCGCAATTCACTATAGCTGTGTCACTCCTGACAGATACCTTACATATCCTCCCAAGCTCCCCAAAATGTAGGAACCACACCTCCTTGGCAATCTCTGCCAATATTCAATGTTCACACTATTAGAAAAGCTTCAACGATGTCTAGCCTGATTCTTTCTTACAGCAATTTAAGCTGTTTCCTGATCTCTGCACAACAGACTATATCACTTCTTTCTTCTTTTCAAAGGCCTTTTAACTCTGAAGGCTTTTTTTTATCACAGTTCTGCTAAGACTTGCCTTTTCCTTAGCTGAACAACTTTGATTATTTATATTGTGCTTTCTGATTATTCTTGTTGCTCTCCTCTAAATTCTGTCCAGTTAGTTTAGATGCTTTTGAAGTAAAGTGGGCAAATGAGACACAGTGCTTTAGCTTAGGTCTTATCTATGTTGACTAAAGCAGAACTGCGTTATGTGTATAACCTGTTACTACATCCCAGTACAGTATTTGTTGTTTTCATACAAGTATGGCACTGCTTACTCAGTTCTGTTTAATATCTGTTATAAACCTTGTTTCTTTTTCTGTGGAGCTGTGCTAAGACACTTGTTCCCTACCATGTCTTTATATAGCTGATTCTGGCTGCGTCAGAAAAGTAGTCAGCACTATCTGTGTTGCATAACAGCATCATTTTTTTTTTCAGACCAATGTCAAAACTCTGTGAAATTGTAAACTTATTCTCCAACGTATGTGCAGTCCTTCCAATCCTGAAGTCTCATGCAGAATCAATCAGTGTACATTTCTACTTCATCCCTCGTTAATAATTAATATATCAGATGTGAAATATTCTCGAGAATGCTGCTCAGAACAGACCTCTGGTATGACTGCCAGTTTGAGTTTGCTTCACTGGTAATTGCTTTCAGAATATACTTTGCAACTGGCTTTGCATCTATTTTGTGAGAATTTAATCTACCTTTGGCAGTAGAGAATATCTTATGAGACAGTGCCAAAATCTTACTAAAGTAAAGGGTTGAAAATCTACTATTTCTTCCCTAATCTATCAGTGGTTGCTACCCGGTCATGGAAAGAAATTAGATCAGTGTGGCATGATTTGTTCTTGATTAATATACATCACATGTGACTCATCTCCCTGTTCTTTTCCAGGTGCTTACAAACGGACATTTTCTAGGAAGACAAGTTAAGCTGACATGTTTATAATTTTTCACCTTGTCTTTTTCCAATATTTCTGTCTTCTGCTGCCTTCCTTAGTCCCCAAGAGTTGTCAGAGGTGGCTGCTGACAGTTCTGAGATGGCTGCAGCCCTCTTTAAGTTTCTTCAAACTCTTCAAGTTTCCTGTATGAAATTCTACAAACCCAGCCAATATGAAAATAGCTAATTTACATAATATTTTCTCATCCATTCTTTTATTTCAAGCTGAGATATTGCTACTGTCCCTCTACTACTTAGGATATTAGCCATCTCTCTTCCACTGAGCTTTCTAATGTACACTGACACAAAAAATAAATCAACTGCTTCTGGCTTTCTTGAGTTATCTGTCAATAGATTTCCCTCAACACTTTTATTTTCTTTGTTTGACTACTAAGGTACTTATGGAATATTTCTTGTGCCTCTTGACATTTCTTGGTAGATCTGTCTCATTTTATACCTTTGCTTCTTTTAATTCTGTCCTTTATTATTATTTTTCATACTTGCCTTTTGTAAATCCCCTACTTTCTCCTTTCTGTGCATTTCCTTCCCGTATTTCAGTGAAGAGCTCTTTCTTTAGCTAAGTTGAGGCTTCACTACACCTTCTAGCTCTGTGCTAGTATATGTTGTATGTGTGGTTAGTATTGTTTCCTTAAGTAACCACCAGCTCTCTTTAACTCCTTTTACCTTACACTTGCTCCCCCATGACCTGCTCCACTCTCAGTATTCTGGTTTTATGGAATTTTTTCTTCCTAGTCCATTGTTTCTACTTTCATGTTCTTACTTTCTTCTGTAAAGTTCTGACACTGGATCATTTCATGATCACCTTCACCCAAGTTACCTTCTCTCTTTGCAGCTGATCCATTTGTATTGGTCAGGATCAAATGTAGGTGAACAAGCCTTCCTGCTGTGTTCTGCAGGTTCTTGTGCTGTGCCTTAGCTTTCACTTTTTTTTGTACTTTTTTTCTGTACTTTTAGGTTGTATCAAATTTCTTCTAAATGCTCTCTTTTATTCTGTTTTGATTCGGATGGGAGATTTGTTGACAAATCTTCATCCATATTCAGTTTTTTCACCTACTAGTTTTATGCATTTTTGTTGTCACTTAATGGAAACTCTAAAGAACAAAAATGTGTATTCATTTTCACTGGTGGATTGCTGTAAAAGTCTCATATTTTTTGTCTTACACATTTTATCTCTCCTTTGTAGTATATTCCTAACTAGAATTAAAAAACAGAAGCTAGATTGAGTATATTGTGCTTTATTGATTTAAAAAATAATAATAATCTTCTAAGAATGTAAAAATAATATCCATAATTACTTCAATGCCAATTTAGCCAACCATTTAAGTATATATTTACCTTCAGCCTCATTGAACTTGATGAGGACTTAAAATCCTTTTAAAAGAAAATGGAAGCAAAAATTATTAATACTCAGAGTGATATCTCTGACTTCATTGTTTATTTATATACCTGTTTGAAAGTGTTATTCAATGGCTTTGGTTGCATTAGAGGCATCTTTCAAAAGATTCTTGCTATTCTTGGGCTACTTTACCTGCAAATGTAGACTGTCTAGAGCATGTTCCACACAGTTCCAAAAACCAAGAAATATTGAGGGATGGTCTACCGCCCTTCTGGTGGGACAGAAATGTTTATGGCGTAAATGAGTCTTTGAAAAATTGTTGACCTATTAATGAGAAATATCAGGAATCCCAATTTAGTTGTATTGATTTGCCTTTTCAGAGACTTCTTGTGCGGTATGGGTAGAAATGAAAAACCATTTGCATTGTTTTCCATATATCGGCCTCTCCGTTAAGGTTATCTTATCTTCATTGGTTTCTGTCATGTGTTTCTGTCATTTTCCCCTTCCTGGCTGACCTACAGTCTCCTGGTGTATGTGTAGCTCCTGACACTATTTGATTACTACAAGGACTTTGTCACGTCATTAAAATCCTGTGGGAGCTAACGAACACATGCCCAGCTTAAGAAAGCTGATACCTGGCAACCCAGCAGTACACGGCACGTGTTTCACCGTACTTCCGCCCTGGCTGTCCTGCCTTTGTAAGGGAGCCGTGGCTACCGTGGGTGGAGGTGCAAGGTCTTGCCCTTGTGGCGGACCTCTGTGTTCGGTATGGTCTGCCCTGTTGGCAAGCCCAATTCAGCCCTCGTGTCATGTCTCCTGACATTTCACAGTAGGGGTAAATTTGGTCCTGCTGTTAACTAGCAGTCCCAACAAAGCAAAACGTCTTCCCATCATTCTGAGGTGGCTGCTGAAGTTCAGTTTTGTTCTGCTTTGTCTCTCTTTCTGCTGGCCTTTAACCCTCTGCTTTCCTTTTTCCTCTGTGTTGTGCCATGTGCTTTCCGTCTCCCCTCTCCTTTCCCCTTTTTGTTACCTGCCTGCTTTCCCATTTCTCTTATCCTCTTCTCTGCCTCTCTCTTGTAGAGCCCTGGTAGTCTTCCCTTTCACTCTTCCCTTTGCAGAACCAAGTCACTTGCTTTACTCTTTTCCTTTTTCCTTCACCAGCCCCTTTGTGAAAGTCCTTACCCAGGTCCCTGTGAGTGGCCTGCGTGCTCTTGCATTTCAGAGAGCGGCTATAAAAGGGTTGCTGGCTGGGCCCAAGGGTAGTTTAGAAAAGACAGATAATGGGAGCAGAGCTTTTTCTTCATTGCTTTTGGTTGTGCTGTGCTGTGAGGGAGAGAAGGGCTGAATAGAAAAAGGTTCTGAAGGAGGAGAGAGTTTCCGTGGTGGGGAAGGAATGCTGGTGCCCACTGTGGGTCGAGAGCAGCAAGCGGAAGAGCTAGCTATGTCTGCATAGCCTCTGATCTGGTGTGATATTTAGCCATTGCGCACTTTATTAGTACTTTAGAAAGTTTAACATGCATTTGTTACTCATGCATCATGTCACTGTTTTAATTTGCTCAGCATTGCAAGCCAGGTTTGTCTTTAGGATATCTTCAGAGAGCTTTTTCTACTCGAGTCACCTGGAGAGAGCTCAGATTTACACATCATTCTTTGTTTTTACAGCTTTTTTGTTCGGTTTATTATTTTAGCCTTTATTTTATTTTATTGCTCAACCTTTAAAAATGTATTTCATTTCATTTTATTTTTCAGACACCTCTTATTGAACCTCACATCCCACATCGTCCTACTAAAACCATTACACAGGTAATAGGACATAGGCATGCTGTAGAGCCAGGCCACTAGACAAATGAAAATAACTCCTGTTTCCAACAGTGTGATGCATATCAGCTGAAGTGATGCTTTCTGTTAGATGTGATAAGTATGTGAGACTTAAAATCCCAAATATATACTACATTGCTCTGCAAAAGTAGGCATCTGTGCAAGGACTTTTAATTTAGGGAAAAGAGAACTTGTGTTTTGTTTTGCAGAAGGCAGTACAGAGATTGCAGAAAGTTTAAAATCTATGTGTCTTGGTCCCTTTTTTTTCTCCATGATCACCAAGGTTCCTTCAGAAAAGATCCTCAGAGCTGGAAAGATTTTGCGGAATACAATTCTGTCCCGAGCCCCTCACATGATAAGAGATCGTAAATACCATCTGAAGACTTACAGGTGTGTGAGCTGATTGTATAGAGGTCTCTGAATTTTTATGCCTGCCATCCTCTGATTTGTGATTTATGCCTTACCATACTTGCGGGTCTCAAAAGGTCTGAAATTATTCTGTGATGCTATTTGAGTCTGGATGTTATGCAGTCTTTAATGGGCCTGGTAAATCTTTTCTGAAGTAATTGGACTGGAAATTGAGTCCGTGATTGTGAACAGAGCATTCACATACAAAAACTCGTCCAAAGTTAATAGCGTAGTTAGCTGGAATATTCTGTGCAATATCAAGTTAAAATGTAGATTCTGTTCTTTTCATATATCAGTAAGAGATAATAGGAAAGTTCACTAATATGTTACCGGACTGATTGCTACAGCAGTGTTGCTCGGTGTGGAGTTCTGAAAATTCACCTGATGAGAAACATGCCTTATGTAGATTTTCTGCTCTGCTTAAAATTAAATTTTTTCAGTGTATTGCTAGGCTTTCTTATCTTCCTGCTGGTGGCAGCACTGTCTTGCTGAAGGGGGATAACAATGGCACTTGCAGAATAGGAATCTGACTTCAAGGAGTCAGGATCTATCTACTGTTGGCTTAAGAAAAAATCTGTTTTAGTGTCTAATGTTTAAATCAAATACCTAATGCACTATTAAGGGTATATTTAAATAAACATCAGTTTAAAATCTCCAAGTATGTCATTTTCTAAATAGTAAATCAATATGTTGCTGATCCACTTTTGAGATAAGTGCATTGATTTTCCATATTTCAGTCCAAACTGTATTTCATATAATGCAAGGTGTTTGGATCTTGTGAGCTGATCTGAGAATATATCATGATATGACATTGCTCATTGTTCTAGAAAAACAAAAGAGCATGTATAATAAATGAAGACCAATGATAGTCCAAACAACTGCACTGTTTCATCTTACACATAACGGGGAAAAACTCTTACTGTTCTATCCTTGGATTTTTTAAATATGGAATGCCAAAATTTAGATTGCATCCAGGTGAGGGAAAGTTTCGTCACCAAAACTTTAAGAACATTATTTAAGCTAAGTTTTAGCAATTTCAGTATTATCTATTTCCTTGGTCTCTGAAAGTGATGCATGAAGTGTGGGGCCATGAGAGTCTGTCTAAAAGGACTAGACAGATTCCTCTCTGTTCTGCGTGTGATCAATAAAGGATTTGTAAGTTTTTGATCACATTGCTTATTTGCTTCTGTTCTGCTGAACTAGGGAGTGTTATGACAAAGAATTTTACTCAGTGACCATGTGGCTTTTTGGGTTTTTTCCCCCTCTTTGGGCGTTTTCCAGAACTTGAGGCTTCTGTTGTCTACCTCTGGGTCAGTCAGGATCTGCAAGGTGATCAGCACCTAGCATGAGAGCACCTCAGAAACACTGTAGACCTCCAAACCAATGTCCCCAAATACAGTGTGTCCAGAGTTTGGTTACAAATGGAGGAACACTCTCATAACACTCACTCTTCCTGTGGAGGCTGTTCTCATTGGCAAGGTTTTCACGGTGTTAGATGATTGTTTTCATGCAGGGTTCTGAAAAGCATGAGGCTGTTGCTATCCCGTGGTATGTAGAGAAGGTTTCCTTTGAAATCTGGGTTGAAGTTTGTTGCACTGGTGCAATAGGTTTTGTACCAAGTGTCACAGGCTCACTCTGATCCTCTGAACTTTGCATTTCCCAAAACACTTGCTGTTCCACTGAGGTGATCCTCTCAAAACTGAACAACTTCACAGGTATTTCAAACACATATATGTAGATGGTGATATTGTGTTTTCTGTAGGGAGATCTGAGTAAGTTTATACAGAGTTTAAGATATCACTGTTCTTGGCAGACACTGCATGAGATCTCTCTCTTGGCTAGCTCCCTTTTAATTCTATTTATTTGTCCTTAAGGCAATGCTGCGTGGGGACAGAACTGGTTGACTGGATGATGCAGCAAAGTCCTTGTGTCCATTCACGAACCCAGGCTGTTGGCATGTGGCAAGTATTGTTGGAAGAAGGTGTTCTTAACCATGGTAAGATAAAGAAAATCATCATCTTGACTAAAACATGGACAACGTGTGACATCAGTGCCTCTGTAGATCTCTTTCATGAAAAAGAAAGGGATCATGAGCCCAAAAGAAGTGCTGCAGAGCAGCATGTTAATCCATAAGTGCAAGCGCAACACACAGACAGTATTACATGAATCTTGCTACCAATATACCTTTTTAACTTATGAGAATATTGAAAAGTAAATGAACAATTTATAATGATAACTCTAATTATACTTAGGCGTATAATAATAATATAATGAGCACACTGGCTTGTGCTCATACTGCAAGAGCTGGATAGCACTCAGGCAAAAACCAAGGGATGTGTTACCATACACAAAACTGATCTTCATCAAAGATTTGGAAGTGAATGTGAGCATTTGTGTTTGCTGAGATCCATAATTTTGGAAACATTTTCACTGGTTTTGGAATGGTTCCCAAATTCAGCACTCCAAATATTCCAGTGCAGAGATCTGGGATTTTATGTTAGTTTTCTGACTGTGTTTTACATTGACTTTCAGTTTCCATTTGGCAGGATTTACTAGCTAACAGGATATTATAGCCCTCAAAAGGGTAGCTTTCTAAAGCAATATTCATATTTGAAACTTTGCTTGTACAGTTTTATTAGGTTCAGAAGAGCAGCTCTATTCTGTTACATTTCCATTTATCACATGTTGTGCTTCCCATATCCCAGGGAAAAATTTCTACACTAAGAAGAGCGATTTTTTTCCACTGCTTCCTTACCCTAAGGGCTCTAGCTTTAATTCCTGCCTAATATTCCCTTGAACTCCCAGGGGCAAGCTATTGCAAGCTGCATCACAGTAACCAACTCAACAAATCACTCTGACTCACTTGGAAGACTGAGGCTTTGCCTTCACTATATCAGAGCCTGTCTTTAGAAGTCTTCTCTTGGTGATCTTTCCATTAAGTTCCCCTGGGATATATCTTGATGATGTACATTTCTGTTACATCAGAAATAATTTAGATGCTTTTGTTACCTTTTAGCCCTGTCTGAAACATGTAGGGGAGGTGTCCATGCTAGAGAACACCTCTTAGAAATTCATGATGTAACCGTTTCCCCAGTGTGAATTGTTTGCTTAAATTAAATGGTTTGAAACAATAAGAACAAAGCCAGATCTAATAAGAAAAAACCCACACACATGCATGCACAGGCACACACTTGCGTATACACACCCACAACACACCATATATAGAAGCCTTTTGGAAAGTATTTGTAGTACACAATTTAAAAGTGTATGCTTCAAGCTATATATTTGGACATACTTGAGAAATTAAGGTGTTTCATACTCTTGCAGTTTCTCTGTAGCTTTCTTTCCCTTCCTAACTAATATATCTGTGACATATACGATGCTCCACAGATTTCTACAAGGTTAACTTTAATGAGGAGAGCTTTGTGTTTGATGTTATGTTATTT
Organism: Chionis minor; assembly: GCA_013398295.1. Lineage (NCBI taxonomy): Eukaryota > Metazoa > Chordata > Aves > Charadriiformes > Chionidae > Chionis > Chionis minor. Next base: position 402,119 of record VZSF01006449.1, read on the forward strand.
TCAGTGGATCAGGAACACCACTTTCAAGACAAATACTTATTTTATCGATTTTTGGATGATGAGCGGGAAGATGCCCCTTTGCCAACTGAGGAAGAGAAAAAAGAATGTGATGAGGAGCTACAAGACACCATGCTGCTTCTGTCTCAGATTGGGCCAGATGCTCATATGAGGATGATTCTCAGAAAACCGTAAGCAGATTAATGAGTTAATATTATACACGGGCCTTCCTTGTGACACGGAAAGAAGACACATCTACACTTATTATCAGGCATCCTTTGGCCAGTTCTTTCAATACAGTGCCAGTTTGTTCAACCTCTAAAGTTTTTCAGTCCATATCAAGTCATTTCTAGTGCTTGTAAGTTGAGCTCCGTGTTGAGAATAACCATCAAAGGCCACGAATGCCATCACACTCACCTTGAGGAAAATGCTGCATTATGAGTTTTTATTTCATTTCTGAGTCTCCCCAAAAGTAAGTTGCAGGTAATAGAAGAATCCTGCACCCTTAACGCTTTCTGTGTAGATGTGTGATTCAATTAACTATGCTGCTTTCAGTTATTGTGAGTGAGTAGAGTGGTAGGATGGCAGCGCAGCAGGTAGCTTTCAATTACAGTTGTCAGTGGCAGCCATTAATTAGATTCATCCTTGGTAGAACTTTATTGAATTAAGATAGGCTGGACTTGGCCTGTTGTAGTTTGCTAGCAAGGTGTGAAATGTGGCTCTGTGGCTTTATTTATCCATTCTTATTGTTGTAAAATCAATACATTGGAAAAAAAAGCTTTCTGTACCTAGGCCACAGAGGATGTCTGCCTCACCTTTTCATCGCTGTCACATCGTGTCCTCTCACTCATCGGTTGGCTAACCACCCGTTCAGCAATACATTCTGGTCACACTGAGAACTGTGCTAAAGGCCTTTTTTACAGGCAGCTTTATAGTGACTTCGCAGCAACCCGCATAAACTCTGTTTGACCGTCCATTGAAGGCAACCTCTTCCTTATGCAGGTGGTGTTTAGGAACCACTGAAGACATGTTTTACTGCTAATTAAGCACACTGAGAATAATGAATTACTTAAGGTCATCTTCACTAAAGATTTTATTGTAAAAGGGTCAGTTCAAGAAAGATAAGTAAACAAAGCTGGGTCCTGCTCATTTGAGGCCATTGGCAAAGTTTATCTTTGCTATGGAATAGGATTGGGCTTTCCCTACAGTATGAGAACACTTTTTATACTAAAAATGTTTTGAATCCACTTAAGACAAGTGCTTCCTCCTGTTCTGGTTCCATCTGTACCTTTCCCCCACTCCATTCTTGGCCCTCTGTTGAATGTTTAGGTTGTAAGCTCATTTAGATGGCACTTTTCAAAAAACTTGCTAAAAACATCACATTTCAAAACGTGCCATCAGATACTTGTGCTTATCAAAATAGGTAACACTGCCATGCAGCAATATTTTTCAAAGTATAGATTCTCCTTCCTCTGTTTATTAGAGGTCTAGTCAAACACAACCAAAGGACCACTCGCTGCCTGTCACAAAAAATACATAGACAAACTAGACTGGGAGCATGGTGCTTCCATAAACGCTTATGCTCTCAGGGAAGTGAGGTGTTTTCTCCTCACAGACGTGTCCTGTGCATTCTCTACTGAGGAGACAAAGAGGGCTTCTTGCACCTATGAGCAGATGCCAGTCATTAGGAGACGGTGAGCAGTGCTGTGTGTGCTGTGACCCTGCACCTCTGCACTCTCTCCTTTGCCTCAGGGTGACTGAGCAGGTTGGCTCTTGGAGAATTGCCCCCTTAGGTTATCGTGGTTTTTTGGCTGCCTACTAGATTTGCTTTGCATTGTGACTTTCAGAGCAGCCAGTGTCAGCTTACCCTGGCAGGATCAATGTTGATTATCATCCACACTCCTTACAGAGAGCTGAAGGGCTGGAATGATGCTGGGGAAAGTACTGCTTTCCCCTCTCTGTCGTCATTTGCACAGCGTCATCTGAAAGAATATTCATAGGAGATGTTTCATGCAATATAGTGAGGGGAAAGAGGTTTTCTCAAGACTGACAGCCATCTGACATGTTTCCTTATCCCTGTCCCTGAAGGTGCTTATTTTTGCTGCCCTTTGCTCATGGAAGCAGGCTTGTACTGCCAGGCACCATATTAACTACTGTTCTGGTATTCGGTTTACATATGTTATGATTTCTCTAGTTGAAAGTCCACCCTGGGCTGAGCTGTATCAAAGCTGTTAAAATCTCCATGAATCCTCAGAGTCCTGCTAGTTTTGACTAGACACCGTTACAGCTGCCAAAAGTTCAAGGAATTGTCAAGGCTTCAGAGACTCTGGCTTTAGCTGACCTGAGCAGGACCCACAATTTTCAAACCAGCACAGCTGCATTTTATAATAGTCACCATTTCCGGAGAGGTTGCAGAACTCAGATAATTACCCTGAAAGAAATAAGACAATATTCTTTGATGAGAAGATTACTTCGAGAATTTGATTGTATAATGAAGCTGTTGCTTTGAAAGGTACTTTCTATTGTTCAAAATCTGAAAATCTCTAGCAAAAAGTGTCACTTGTTTTGACAGTCGACTTAAAAAATTCTCTGTTTATTACATTAACTGCAGCATTTTAACTGTCAAACTGTGAAAGAATGTTCTATAGTTTAAAAAACAGAATAGAGCTCAGGGAAATTTTTGTCAGGCTCTTGTTGCTATTGGGTGTTTTTTTTTTTCTTTGGAAACACATACACTGAATGTGAAAATAGCTTTTTGTGAAGTAGCAAACACAGCTCTCTGCTCCTTATAATGCCTGGAGCACAGGTGCAGACCTCGAGCAAGTCCCTGGAAAAAATATTGTAGAATTAACACAGCTCTTCCTTACAAGAGTTTCAATCCTTCAGTATGAGAATACATCCCAAAAACATTTTTCTAGTTATTTTTATTTGATTGTAATGATGTTCAGATACAGCTAACTTGATGGTAAACCCTAATTAAATAGGATGCTGTAATACAAAACTAAGCACAGTAACAGGAGTCTCTAAAGGGAGAATGATACTAACAGACAACAGTATTTAACTCAGATGATTTTATGGATTATATTCTTTTTTAATACTCTAGGCTACAGTAAGTTAGCGGTATGACTGAAACAAAAAATCTGTGTTATATATTCTTGGTGACTTCACTCAGCAATTTTTTTTCTCAGTACAAAGAGTGTTTGCTTCCACGTGAGATCAGTAACCAAATTTTAGTGTCACTTGCATAAGTACGCTTGACAGGATACTAGGGAGAGGAAGTGAAAACAAATTTAAAGATGGTAAACAGCATGAAAAAATATATACTATAAAATATTAAAAATACTAAATATAAAAATATATAGTAAAGTATATATTTAATTATTGCTAAAAATCTATAGCTTCTCTATAGGTCTTGTAAAAATTAAGCAAGAAATATTTATTCTCTTGTTCTTAAAATTTTTTCTTTAGATATTCCACCCAGCTGTTAGTAGTAAGAACCATACTGGATTTCTCCATAAAGACTGTATTAAGTTCCGCAGTCCTTGGTGGAGTTTCCTGCCAATGACAGTTAATAAACCAAGTGTTATTTCTGGGACAGGAAATACAGATTATCTTTCCACGTATCAGTTCCCTGACATCTATGGTTATTATATGTGGCAAATGGTATGTATGGAGTTAATCAAGGAGCACTGATTCAAGTACAAAGATTATGTAATCAGCTTCCATGCTAGAGTAAGTGAACATGCGTTCACTTTCACACTCAGACACAGGTAGTAGGTAAAATTATTCATGTCTCCTATATATTCTTTATGGCACTTGAAGACAAAATTTTTACTCTGGAAGTATAGCTTATTTGGTGTGTAATCACAATGTTATAGTGTCTCTGATCATTTCCTGTGTTCTTATTATCTGAGAATTTTCTGGTTAGCTGTACGTACATGGTTTATCAGTGGCAAAGTACTATGTTACTGTCAACATCTTAGTCACAGAGAAGCTCAGTGTCTCTGACCTTGATAAATTCTCCAAACACTGAACAGTTTTTATTGATCACTTAATATCACCTGAGTTCTCCTGTCCATTAATGTGTAGCCTTGTTCTCTACCTATTCCATTTATTATCCTGTCTATAACCAGCTATTGCTGTTAGAATGTGTCCCCTGCAGAAACTAGGTCTTTACACAGCAGGATCCTACAAATCAACATCAGTGGGTCACCACACAGGTTTTACAGAAGCAGTGATGCCTAATATCTCTCCACGTGACATCTGCAGGAGCAGAAGTAAAGACTAGGTACATCCACTATAGATTGTCAGTCCTCCCAATGTGCTAACACAGGAGGCAAATGGACATACTGAAAGAAGAATGTACCGTTTTGTCTTGATAGAGATCTCAGGTAGTAAAACATTGTCCTTTTATATTTTAATTTAATGTAAAAATTTTTTAATTTGTTATGCTATGTTTTCCTTTTTCCAAGACATGCTGGTTTGGCAAGCAGGTAATAAAATTAAAGTTGTTATTTCCTATGGGAAGCATTATTTGTTAAAATCCTTACCTTGTGTTTCTTAAATCTCCAGTGAAAGGTAGCTAGTACTGGCTTAGCTTTATTCTGTACTTAATTAAGCTGCCATTGCGCCACATAAATCACTAGGAGTGACAACCTTACAATTTCAAGCCAGATTCAGAAATGGTAAAGAGTATTTTGAGTCACTAGAGGGCATAGCAGTACCAAACCAGTTTCTGTTTCTCCCTTAACAGTTTATTCCATTCTGAATGAGAGAAGAATAATTTAATCCAAAATGTTTTCTGTCTAAATTGGTCTTTAATCTGGGTAATAATAAATGTGTTTCATTGGTAAAGGAGGAACAGATGAAAAATACAACTTGCTTAGCAGATGTGTCAGTTGCCCCTACGGTTTCTATGACTTTCTCAGTACTTCTTTCACCCAAAAGAAGTCTCCATCAAACAACTTTTGCAAGAAGATCCAGTATAACTCCACAGTGACAAAATTGCTGGGTGCTCCCTCCACCTCATACATGGTTTAGACAGACTGTTGAACCAAGAGGTGATGAGGCAGAAAAGCTGTAGAGCACTGTATTTCTTTATATTGTTTTCCTGATCATCTGGATGGTAGAATCTCCTGTAATACTGATGTGTTAGGAGAAAAACTTCTATCAAAAAGGTTCATTGTGACATTGCTTTTAGGGCTGTCCAAAGATTCAGCTGTGCTGTTAATTCTGTAGACACTACACACTGCAGATAGTGGGGTTTGGAACTGCGCACTAGCCTGTTCTTAATGCAAGCATGTAAACCCTCTCCTTTGAAACTCCTGCCCCTGGACGGCGCTTCCCGTATCCCATTTCCTCACATCTTAAATTTATCCTCTCTCCCTTCTTATCAACTAGGTTCTTTTTTCTTCTGTTCTTGGCCTATTGATTTAATTACTTATATTCTGCTTTTCACAAATTTAAAATGTTCTTTGAAAGGACTTAGTCCTGTACAAGTAACTTAGGATAATACTTTAAAGGATTTTTTCTCTGTGTATGTACGTAGCTTCAGTGTGCTGTCTGAAATTATATCACGGGAGAATTTGTCCTTTTAGAAAATAAACATGTATTAGACACTTTAACTGAGGAGAATCCTGTGAATGGGAAAAAGATGAGGAGTTACTCACAAGCTCCTGCAACTCCTTCTTATGGGCATTACTTACTAGATCCTCCAAAGTGTCTCTGACACACTACAGCCCTGAGAGTATTTGTGTCTGGTTTTAGAAATCAGAAATTTTTCCAGTGTGGAGGCCACAGAAATGCAATTATTTCAGTCACAGTGGCAGCCTCATTCCTCGTTGTGCTATAGGAGGATTATTCCTTCATCAGTGCATGCTTTTTATTAATGGCAGCTTCTTGTATTTTTTAGTGAGAGGAGTTGAAACTACTGAGTGGTTCTTATATACCTTTGAGGCTAAACAACAGAACTCAGCATTAACTCTATAGCAGTCATTTACTCTCCTCCAAGATGCACTGCTGCCTATTCCAATTTGTTCAGCAGAAATTCACGCGCTCCTTCACAAACCACCACTGCTATCTGTTTGCTACGACTAATTAGTGCCGCATATGAAAAAAAGTGTAGGTCCCATACTCAGGAGTCCTTTTGAAAGGAACAAATTTTTATGTACCATTTCTGGTCTATCTGACCATTTTACATATAGAACACTTGATTTCATCAGGAAAGCTACCTAATCAGGATCTCGCTAAGGTGGTTGCCATGGCTGCTGCTCAGTGTCATTCAGGTGGTTTCATAGCACTTTCATCCTTTGTGTGTTTCAGTCCTCCAGCCAGAACCATCATTCAGTCCCTATTTAGTAAGGATGTACCCTTGGGTAGACAGTACAACAGCATTTTATACTTCTCTGAAGCATTTGTTTTAAGAATTTATTGCATTTTGCTGTCCTTTTAATCTTCTCTCTATAGGCCTGGGCAGAGAACTGTAGATGACTTAGAAATTATATATGAAGAACTTCTTCACATTAAAGCCTTATCTCATCTTTCTACCACAGTAAGTATTTTTTAAAGCTTAACTCATCACCAAAAGGGAGATTGAATTTTGACTTGTGGTACTTTATTAGAATTGGAGCGCCTATAACCCCTTCTGTTTATACTTACCGTGCAAAGAAGTTATTCCCACTTCTGAGGACCACCCAAGCACTATGCAGATGTACGTTGTCTTTTGGATATCAGACAGAATTCTCTGCATGTGTTTCTGCACAGCCCCTACCTTGCTCACTTGGCGCAGGTGCCTCCATCTGGTCCATATCTGAGTTTAAATTAAGGTGCATGCAATCTGACCTGACACCTGGGACTGTGGCCCTAAAGAATTTTGTAGAACAGGTATCTGATATCTGAACTATAAGAAGTCTTGGCTTGAACCAGGAGGAGGAATTACACAGTGGAGAAAGGTGTGCTGTGCAGTGCTGTCTGGTTGGAGTTTGGTGAGTGAAGGAAACCTCATCAGACACCTTCTTTCTTAGTGGGCAAGAACAGCGCAGAGATCCAAGAATAAATGAAATGGAGAGAATGCAACTGTTTTAAAGTCTCACCATCGTTGACACACTGTGTAGACAACTGAAACAAGGTTTATGTGGTAGCAGCAAGATGTGAGTGCTTTCAGAAAAAGGAATGCAGTCAGAAAGTAATTTATGTTTGACAATGGCTTCTTTGGAAGCTCTTGATCTTTTCAGTAATTCTCAGGTAACTTGGGCAGATGCAGCTAGTTATGAATCTGCATTACAGAAAGATAGTACTCTGTGCAAACATAAAACACCTGAGCAATGTTTTTCAAAAAACATTGAATTGGTAATGGAACTAAGAGGGAACAGCCAGCCAAAATTGTTAAGCATCTCTGGGATGTAGGAAAAAAGTATTTATAGAAATACTTTTTACCTGTGCAACCTGCTCTAGGTGGACCTGCTCTGGCAGGAGGGTTAGACCAGATGATCTCTGGAGGTCCCTTCCAACCCTTAACTTTCTGTGATTCTGTGAAAGACTTCTGTAAGATCCAGAAATGACCCTTTTCAAATCAAACAAAAGAAACTATCCCAGGCAGACAGATACTGAGAGGGAATGGAGAACACTCTTAATATACAGACATAACCCAGAACTAAAATATCCGAAACAAAAAATACTTCCAGCTCAGAAGAAATTCAGACTTGAGGTCAGAATCCACAGCAAGTAGCATATAGAACAAGGATGGCAAATGATACAAACTGCAAGTAGTACTTGGCATTTTGAAGAAGTGCAGTTGATTCCATGTTTTTAGTAAGAATTTGGAAATTCCAGCCTATTACGTGCAGCATGAACTAAAGCAGAGAACAGAAACCATGACTAGCTTAGAGGAAATCTTCAGAGGAGCAACAGACAGCATTGGTCCTATGAACCAGAAGATTAATGGTGAATCAACTTGAAAGCAAATGGAATGTTTATTCATTTAAGCAAGGCGTAATTCCTAAAGTAATAAGTTTTCCAGATATGCTACAAGCAGCAGGAAGTAAAATGGATAAAACTCAAGTCACATGGGGGTGAACTAATCCCTGCTAGAGAAGCCTGTGAAGTTAATGTATGAATGAAAAACAATTATATAATGCAGTGTTAAAAACAAATCAAATTCTTGGCTTCGTCGGGAGGATTCATTCACTGCAGAGGCAAATGACTGAAACAATGGAGAAGACATCTGAGGACGTACATGGAACGTTGTATTAAGGAACGCTTTCTACAATGTGCAAAACAGTGCTAATGGGGTTGTATTTCCTGTCCTTATGAAAGTGTCATTGCTTTCAGGCAGAGGTTATAAAAGAGTTTGGTGAGCTGATTGTGACAGAAATCACAGGCCTGTGGGTGCCTTCAGTGGTGACTGTACCAAAAAAACCTGTCCAAACACCTCTATCTATCCCTCTTCTTCTCCAGGCTGCAAATGGGAAGTGCTTTGCACAGGCTGTCAGGAAGGAGTTCTGGGAGGGGTGGCTGGTGTGGTGTGTTTGTGCTTGGTGCCTGAGCAAAGGTTTGGTGGGTACCTTTTGGACTTCAGAGCCTGAATGTGTCCACCCATCTTAGGAGATGCAGACACCGGACTCTTGTCTGGGTGGTGTCCAGAATTTTGAGAGTTCCTCCCTAAGTATTTCTTCATGGCCTAAACTTTTTTTTAATTTAAACAGTTGGGAGAATGGTGTGAAAATACTACTAAGTATGTGTTGGAACCGGCTTTTCATCTGCATTTGGCACAGTTAATTTACACAGCAGTACCTCTGAAACATGGATTGTCACCAACTGACATTGTCGGGAAACAAGAATCCTGCTGCTTGGAAATTGGCCTCCAAGTCCTTGGAGATCTGCAGTTGTACAAAGGCAGGCATAAAGCACATTGGAAAACTCTGGGTGATATGAAATTCCCAATGCTGCTGCTATTTTGTGAAAGTAACACTAACAGTGTTTACAGTGAGCAAAAAGTGGTTTCAAACAGTGTCTCTCTAGAGGCAACTGCCCAGTCAGTTGTAAGAGCTAATCACACCAGAGCAATACAAACCCAGCTGAGGAGCAGGCTGACACCAAGGGCAGCGTCACATTCTTCAGTTCTGGAAGGGGTAGGACATTTTGCCTGGGAAGCTGTCAGGCGTAGAGGGGTCTCAGCAGGTCCAGATGGCGGTTCCTCACAGCTCGATGCAGCAGAAGTGGCCAGACTTATGTCAGTAAGGGGAAGGCTACTGATTTCTCAGGGAAGAACAGGAGTACCACAAAGCCGCATGGAGTACTTGGCAATGGCTAGCTATCTTCTGTAATAGATTAGCTGTTACTGTTTGAAATTTTCCATCATGTTAATGTTAATTGTTAGTGATGGTTTCACATATGTGTGTATGAAGAAAGATGTGGAGATTGGTATCTTGAAGATGCCCTCATCTGAGCCATTTGGAGCCAGGAAACGTAGAGGCTCATGTTCTGTGAAACCAATCAGAAGGAAACAGGGCATCAAGTGAAGCAGACCATTGTCTGGCTGCGTGACTCTGACTGAGTGCTGAATGATGCAGAGGGAAGGAAAGCAGTGACTGCCGTATATTACGTGTCTTCCTTTCACCGGGAAGAACAAGATACATATAAAAACTATAATTTCTCTCTCTTTATTTTAAGGTAAAGCGAGAATTAGCAGGTGTCCTCATTTTTGAGTCACATCCCAAAGCAGGAACGGTCTGTAAGTAAATGGAATCCTGTCAGATCTTCTTTGTTATCTGTGGCATGAACATTTAAATTCTGAATGTTTAAATGACAACAGCAAAAGTTGGATGCACTCTTCAAACTTGACTGGCACTCAGTGTTTAAAACCTGAGGTAATAGGTGTTGGCTTAGTCTGTTGCTGATTGCAGGGACAGTACCAATATCAATTCTATATCCTTGGCTGGATGTGTGTATCACCTACAATTTGGGTATATTTTTATCCAGAATTTTGGGTTGGACTAATCTCTATTTAAAATGTATTACTACTTGTTTATACTGAGGAGTTTTAGCAAATGAATATCAAATTTACAGCCACTAGAGAACTGGGTTATAACATGGTACTACTGGTGGGATCCAAATCTGTGTGTTGATTAATAATTGATAACCTGACACGTATTGATAACGTAGTTCTTGCAATTGTCATGGAAAATAAAAGCAACTTTCACATCAGTGTAATAAAATTACTATATGGGGGTGGGTTTTTTTTCCTAAAATCTGAAGGCAATTTCAAGGTAGACATTAATATGACTGCAGTAGAGTTACCTTGAATTTCATTGAGTGCAGAATCTGACCCATTTGTATTTTGAATAACTATATTCTCACCGTAAAATCTTTTCTCTCTCTTGTAGTATTTAATCAGGGAGAAGAAGGTACTTCTTGGTACATTATCCTAAAGGGATCAGTAAACGTAGTCATTTATGGCAAGGTATTTTTTTCAGAAGCCTTTTTATATGATTCTTATTATTAAAATTGTAAGAGTAAACTTTGAAGGAATACATTTTAATTTAGAGCAAAATTTCTTTGTCTGAGGAAACACATTGAATGTAATTTTATTAAGAAATAATCCGGTGGTTTCACTGATTATACTTCCAGTTGATTGCTGTATAATTTTGGGATATATTACACACTTTCTGAATATAATTCAGCAGAGTTACATCAGTATCTTTAGGACAAAGTAATTTGCTGGAATTTGGTGAATTGCCAGACTTCTGTCTCATGGAGGTTTTTAACCTGTCCGCTTACCACCATATTCTCTTGCATTTGTATAACTAACTTTTCTCACGTCAGGCATGTCTGACAGAAGTACTGCTTTGTGACTAGTGGTTCTCAGGTTGGATGAACCCCTCCCAAATTTATGCCAGCTCTTCATTTTAGTTAAGCTATAGACAGAAAAGCATCCCTATTAAATTTCCTGTTCATGAGAGAGATTTTTTAAGACAAAAAGTAGGACTTTGGGACATGACAATCCCTTGAGTCTTTAAAAATCCCTACTTCATCTTATGGTTTGAAGAACCCACAACAATTTTACTGTGATTTAGACAATTATTCTATCACCCAGTAATCCATCCCTACCCAGGAAGAGGAATCGGAAAAAACAAGGAAACCCAGGGGTTGAAATACAAGCAGATTTAATTGAATAAGACTAAATAATTAACATTAATAATAATAAAGAGCTAATATTGATCCCAATACTAATATAAAATATACAAAGATTAATTAGCCAGTTGTTTCAGTAGGAAGCTGTGCACTCCCAGCAGTGGACAGCAAATGTGAGACACTGCGAGTGCTGCAGCTTTGGGAGGAAGGGAAGGGCTCAGGGGTCCGTCACTGGGGCAAGAAGTTCTGAGGATCGCAGCCATCAAGGAAGACAGAGACTTCCCCAGCAAACTTTCTAATTTATATTGAATGTGATGTTCATGGTGTGAAATAACCCTGTTGTCCAGCTTGGGTCAAGTGCCTGGGTCTTGCTTCTCCTCATCCCTGCACCTGGCGAGCTCAAAAACACTGAGACCTTGAAACCCACACATCATAGCTGGCTTTAAGTAAATATTTTCACAAATTCTGACACTAGAGTCTTCTAAAAGTACAATTTTCCCAAGCATTAGAGGAGACTACTGTTAAAAGTAAAATTACTGAAAGAGAAATTAGTACTGTGTCACTCAAACCAGGACACTTCCCTATTGATTCCTCATTCAGTGACTGAGAATTATCTGTTCCGAACACCAAGCCTTTCACCAAAATCTAGCATAGCAGCCCTGGTGCTAACTCTGTTTCAAAGTAACCCATATTATCTACATTTTTTACATCACTGGGTGGGTTAGATCCTCTGTTACTATAAATTGGAATAAACGCAATACTGCTGATTTACACCAGCTGAAGATGTGGCGTTATATGTTATTTCTGCAAACTTGATCTTCTTTTTAGGGCCTCTATAAATAAAAAACAAACAACTCGACAACTTTTTGTCTTCAGCAGGGTTAGAAGAGTCCTGTAAGCTGAATGTAATTTCAGAGAACAAGCCAATTCTTTTCTGTTCTTTCCTTTCTTTAGTAATAGTAATAACCAGCTATCAAGTATTGTTTTCTAGTCATTATTTTGGCTCTTGATTTCCTGCCAAATAGATTTGTTTTGGTATTTGATTGTGAAGTCCGGTGTTTGTACAAGGACTTTCAATAGAATCCAGAGTAATGATGGGTTTCTGCATGTAAATGTTTTGCTCTGTGCAGGGTGTGGTATGTACTCTACACGAAGGAGATGATTTTGGCAAGTTAGCACTTGTGAATGATGCTCCCAGAGCAGCTTCCATTGTTCTTCGTGAAGACAACTGCCACTTCTTGAGAGTAGACAAGGAGGACTTCAACAGGATCCTTAGGGTAAGAGTGAGAAGGGCCGTCCCAACAGCATGATATCAGAACTTGCAAATTTTTCTCGAGTCTGTCTTATTTCTATGAACTTGTTGATATTGATAACCCTGTTTGAAGTGTCCCTAATTGCAGAACAGAGATCTGACAGTCTAGAAGATCAAGTAAAGAATGTATTAATCATCTTTCCTCTTTTTCTGTTCCTAGCTCAGCTGTGAAAATGGGACCAAATGGAATCTTTTGTCTCTTGCGTTTCTGTGGTCTAGAATTTGCTAAGTGCTCAGTTTTTCCTTATGCTGTCTAGGATTTCTGGGTGATTTTCCATCCAAATATTGAATACGAGATCACCTGTTCTCCCAGATAGGTCAGTGTCAGGTACCTTAAATTCAATAGTTTCAAGGCAGAATCAAGTAGCAAGTTAAATAAGCTACAGGTAAATACACAGATGTCTTTATCAAAGAGCTCTAGAAAGATATTCCCAGGCTAATTTTACGATTATTCACTTTAGGGCAAATGTGTTGAAAAGTCCAGCTGTAATTCTGTAAATCCAGGCTGTTCTGCAATCGTTCATAGTATAGGAAGTCAAAAACAGTACCATTGTGTATTTGAATGTATCCATGCCCAGTAATGCAGCCATAAAACCAGTCCAGGCAGAGTACTGTGCTAGAAAAATTACATAAGGATGTGTTTACTGTACAAAAGGGAACAAGGATCTCATTGTCAGTAAGGTTGGGCTGGCCATGGAGACTCCCAACTGATTTAGTTGGTGCTTCAAAGAAGATCACAGTCTGTGGTCTTACTGATTTTCATCTGTTATTTGAATGCACATTGTACTTAATTCTTCTTTTTTTCTTTTTCTACTATGATCTCTTAGTAGAAAATGAAAAGTTTGCTGACGGTTTACTGAGCTATTTTTAAGTGCCAATTTCTTTTTTTTTTCTATTTTTGAAAAGAGAAAAGTCAGATTATAGATAATAGTGTTCATATATAAGTGGGGATAGAGATTTCATGACATATGGAAAGTTTGGGGGAGGGACTGTTTTTTGGCAAACTTTTTTTCCTTTGCCATCACCAGAGATTTTTTACGTGGTTCTTGCTCTAGTTCCTCCCACAGTTCTCTGCCTCTTCCGCCAGTGCCAGTGCTTCCCTCTTGATTCTGCCTCTGAGAAAAGCAGAATAAAGGCAGATAAATACAGTGAAAAAGAACCAGCCCCAGAATGTTTTGTGTTTGAAAGTTGTACACTTTTTCAGAGTAACTAATCAGCCAAATCGGGTGCAGTTACCTTATTAAAAGTAACTTGTCTTGCAGGATGTGGAAGCAAATACAGTAAGACTCAAAGAACATGACCAAGATGTCTTGGTGTTGGAGAAGATCCCAGCAGGAAACAGGGTTTCTAATCAAGGAAATTCACAGCCTCAGCACAAGTATGTTTTCATTCAATAGTGCAAATGTCAGACAATTATTAACCTTTTCATATGGTATTATTATCCAAACAATAGCATATTCCCCCTTTCTATGGAAGAATGCAGTGTATATAAAGTTTTCTTTTTTTTAATCATCATCTGATCACATGCCCCATACTGGATATTATATCCATTTTCAGCAGCACACCAGTTCTATGTCTTTACACAATAATTCTCTAAAGATCTCACTGTAAATACTTATCTCATGTAATAGCTTTTAAATAGACTGCACATGGAGAATGCTGAAACCCTATTAAGCTGAGCTACTGTGTAAATGACGTGAGGAAAATACATTGTTTTATTGTTTAGTGCAGATATATTCATTTTGGATTTTGAGCTCTGGATTCTAATAAGAGTTTGCTAGGTACAATTTGTGTACAAAACAAAGATCTCATGCAATGAAAGTCGCACCGCTTATCTTACGGAATAGGTTTGCTCTGTAATAACAATATTCATTATATTTTCTTTACTTTCTCACTGAGAGGGGAAAAGTACAATTCTGTTTGGATACTACTGTGATAAGAGTAGAGTGAGGCTATTATCATTCCAAATGTTGGTAAAACCCGTAAAGACTTTGTAAATGGATGCACAATTTTCTTCAGAAACCCTCAAACAAGTCCAGCAAAATAACACCAAGAAGCTTTGAATCCTTTCCCTGGACTTTACTTTTTCTCAAAGAAAGAGCTAATTTACTGTGAGATATTTTGGGTACAGTTTTTATCTGATCTGGGATTTCATATACCTATTTTATCTGCGTATCTGAATAGCAAGATTTGTAAAGAACCGTTCCTTTTATTTTATATACACATTTCATATATTTAAAAAACTGATGTTTCATCTTTCACTTGATCTATTAGAAAAACAAGCTACACTACCAGGAAAATTGTACTCTTAACAACAAATTTTTCTTTGTCTAAATGAGGGGAACTTGACTACAGCCAGTGGATTTGCATTGGCAGCTGCAATGCACAGCAACTTGGTCATAGATTTAAATCCATTTTCTTGGATGTGATATATTTTTCATGCTTACAAAAGTTAAAGTTTCATTTAAACATATTTCAAACACCACCTTCCTTGCAAACTCTTTGTGCCAGCATTATTTGTATTATTTAACATTTTCTTGTTCAGAATTTGATAAAAAATATCTTAGAGACATTTATGATCCCTGGTTAAGTTAGGCTGTATGTTAGAGCTTACATTCCAGGAATATTTTCAGTTAAAGCTCAGAATTTAATGTCTATAAATATTTTATGCACTTGGTCAGCTTTTGAGTACTGACAATGTGCCAGCAAGGGAGCTTATGCTGATAACAATGACAAATAGACATAAGCTACACAACAAAGGAAGCTACTTTGAAGGTTCACTGTCTGCTTTTCAGCAGTCAGATTACTTTGTTTATAGTGTGTTGGGAGTGTCTTTTTGTTTATAATCTTTCAAAATGAGTTTGCTGGTTTTGAAGATGACATTTCTCTTGTTTCTTTTGTTAGTAAATAGAGTAAGTTGCTACATTTATGCTTGAGAGTCCAAATCAAAGTTGCTGATGTATTCTGATTTCCAGAATGTGTTACTGGAATGTCTTAGTTGAGTGTTCAGTACTTTTGAAAATTACTGTGCCCGAAAGAGAAGCTTAGCAGGGACCTCTTCTTAAAGGCTTGCTGCTTTGCCCTTAATTAAGTACCTTACATCTCTGATACCTCTTCAGATGAGCTGCCCTTTGGGCTTCGCTCCGAAGCAGGTACTTAGCATTTGCACTAGAGAAATGTTCTGCATCCTAAAGTTGTTCCCTGAGATATCCGGTCAACCAACACACTGATTTTCTTCATCTTAATCTTGGGGAAAACTTTACTGTGGGAGCAGATCCTCTCAGTTGCAGGCTGGATTCTCCCGCCTCCTCTGCTGAGAAGGCATAGCTCCTACATAGCTCCTCGAGCCACGCTTTCAAACAGTGACAGTTTCGCTTCGAAGGACTAGCTCTGAAGTCCTCGCTCCCAAGATCTAACTCTTTATGGGTGATCACACTCATGCAGGATGAATTCAGCAGCCCTGGAAGTCACTTCACTGTTCATTTTCACTTTCATATTCAGAGTACAGCAACCTGTGATTTCTCTGCTTCACTCACTTAGATACTTGGTTAGTATCTCTGCGAGAATGTGCACTGGCTTAACAAGTGTTTGTGTTCTTGGGACATCAATACAGTTCTTCCAAAGAGGTTGGCAGGTAAAAGAACTGTGACGGTCAGCGCTCAAAGTGAGGAGGAGCTCCCAGGAGCTCAGCTCCACCACTTATTTCTCAGCAGGAGCAGAGTATCTTCACTTCTCGGGGTTTTTTCTTTCTTTCTCTCTTTTTTTTTTTTTAAGTTTCATACTTTATCAGTTGGATTAAAAAAAAAAAAAAAAAAAAGAAAAAAGATGCAAAGATTGAAAGAATGGAGGGAAAGATAAAAAATCCAATCTGCAAGGAAAGAAAAAAAAGACGACAGGACAAGTTTAGCAATATCCTATGATATTCTGCTGGTACTTAAAATCTTGCCAGTGTTTTTGCATGAAACAGAAAAACCTGACTATTGCACTAGTTCTCTCGCCTCCCTGAATTTACTCTTGGGAACGGTACAGTCCTAAGTTCATCCACTTGAAAAACTTACTTCAGCTATCTAAGGCATTGCACAAATTCGAAGAAGCTCTGCTGACTGCGGTGTAACTGTGGTGGGGTTCTGGGGAACTTCTGCAGTGAGGGGGCTGTCTGTCGTCTCACGCCCCATGGGTAGGGTGGAGAGTGTAATTGTTCCCATTTTACAGGGGGGAAGCCAACAAAGATTGTGAATGGTTTTGTCCTAAGCCACACAGAGATTCTGGTCAGAGCAGGTATTTGCACTCTGGCGCTCATCAGTCCTGGGATTCTTACTGGAACAACTGTTTCTTGATTAGCTGTTTTGCCTATGAGACACTAACTGCTTCTTTCCCTCCCTCAGGTATATCGTGATGTCAGGAACCCCAGAGAAAATTTTAGAGCACTTTCTAGAAACTATGCGCCTTGAAGCAACTTTAAATGAAACAACAGGTATTTACATGACAAAGGCTGTGTTGCTGTTATTACCTAAGATGGTCTTGCTGGTGGAACACTGCAATGTGATGCTTTGAAAAGCAGCTAGTGGTAGTTTTTCCCAGAATAAGAACGGCCTGCTGCTCTGAAACAACCCCGAGAAAACTTAGGAAATCCAGAATTAAAGATAACAATTCACTCCTCCGTGCCCGCTCTATTGTATTTGTACTTTTGGTTCAGAGTAGAACAGCAAAATCTCAAAAGGTGCCAGTCATGACTTTAATTAGGCACAACTCTAAGGCCAGGTCAGAGCATGCATTACCACATGATGATAATGGTACTTCTTGGTCTGGATGTCACTTAATACTGTGAACTAGCTTGATTTCTCCAGCCATTGCATTATGCTAGTATAAGTATTCCCAAATTTTCATATCCGTATCACATTTAAAGCATCAAAATTTAAATTACTTGTTTGTGATACTTTCCCATGTGCAGGGAAAGAAGAATTGTTACTTAAAAGAGAAGAACTCAGCACACCATGGGCCAAGTTCCAAGAATGCAGGTTGCTGCAGCTGCACTTAATAGGCTGCTTTTCATTGCTGTAAAGAGAACAGAGAATTTACATCTAGGGGTATAGATATTTGCTGACTTACTATTTGTAAGTATTTTAATTTTTAAATAAAGTCAGGCACAAAAAAAATTCCTCCTAATTATGATAAAGTAATGCAGAGACTTGTATATTAAACTGCATAATATTGCTTTAGCAAGTTCTTTTTACATTGCAGATATCTAAGAAGTATATATTCATAGGTGTTCTTAAATCCAGTTAATCTGTTACTGACTTCATAGTATTGGAGAAACCTGTATAGTGGTCCATAAATGGTGGAAGAATTGAAAGATTACAGAAATCTTCTTAACAGTGTGTGTTTTAACCACTTTTAAGAATAAAAATGATCCTTTTCGTACATACCTGTTTAGTAGGATTACAAGCAGAATGTTGTTCTTTAAGCCTGAAAGTATATAATCACAAGTTTAGTATTCATAGTATGCATGTACTACACATTTTTCAAAAACAAAGTATTTTTAAAATATTTTTAAAATTTTCCCCAAAACATTCAATGACAAGATTATACCTGTATCCTAATGGGATACAAAATGTCACATTTCACAAACAAAGCTATTTTTAGGATATGGAAGCTCAGAGTGCTGGAAAATTGAATTTTTAGTTTATGCATTTCTTTAATTTAAGAACAGTTAACCCCCACTTTGTTCTGTTTATTATGCAAAGAAAAAGTCCCACCCTTCTGGAAGTGAGTTTTTTCAACTGAGAGATGTTTTCATATATGAATTACAGTGGGAGCGATGATGTAATACTACATTACATCATTATCTCACTGTATTTTTTTCTGACATCTCTTACTTACGGGGTTTTTAAATGTTTCTCTTATCTCAAAAGTTGCACTGTAGAAATTATAATCCAGGGTGTTGTTTCTCATTGATTCCATGTAAGGCTTACAGAGTTTAAAGGTAAAATAAAGTTTATTCTCACTGCCAAACTTATTCTGGCCTCTGCAGCCAGGCTTTATAAATCACAAATTTGTCACAAATACAAAGATAAGGCAAACTGTGATTTACACTAGGGCTACCACAGGTCGTTTTAACAGAAAAAACCAGCCTGGTATTTTTTGCTAGAGAAAATGGTGATCATATTGTTCACGTACGTTTTAATGTAAAAGTAGCATCTGTGGTATTTTGGAATCAAAATAAAACCAGAAATTTGACTGTCCATTTACCTCTTTTAGGCCTTCTGCCTATTGCTAGGAAATCAGCAAAGAATTAAATTAGCTGCCTTCTCCTGTGTAGTATATACTAAATGTGCTGTCTGGTGTTGTAGTTCCCTAAAGCCAAACGCAGCACAGGTTCTTAGGTACCCAGATGTGGCAGGCCTGATTCTTCTTATGCTAAGATCACTTGTAGAGAAGTATATCCAAATATTTCACTTTAGCACAGATGGTGGCTTTTTTGCTGTGCCAAATTTACCTTTGACACAGTCAAATGCTTGTTAACATAAGTGCAATAAAATTCATAGACAGGAATAAAAGCTTAATATTTCAGCTCATATTTGTTCATTCCCCATTTTCATGCTTAGTGCCTGCAAACAAAGTGCAAAAAGACCCCTTTAGTATCTGCAGAGGGCTAGTAAGATAGTTCAGCTGAAAGAAAACTCATCCTTGTAACGCCCAAGCTGTTTGCAGGGGTTTAATTGACTGTTTCCTTTCTTCTCTTTTTGCAGATTCTGTTTTAAATGATTTCATTATGATGCACTGTGTTTTTATGCCAAATAGTCAGCTCTGCCCAGCCTTGATGGCACAATATCCTTTTGTAAAGGAAAAGTTACATCTCTTTAACAGCTATCCCTGTCTGTGATGAGACTGAAGCTTCTCTCTCTCAGGAAATATTTCATATTTCATGGAGGCTGTGCCTTGTGGGTAGGTTCTCAGCGTCTGACTAACAGCTGTCCATAGCTCAACAACTCTGAAATGGATAGTTCATACCCATGATGAGATACAGTCGCTGGGCATGAAAACTGTGTCTTTTCCTGCGCTGATTACTCTTCCAAGGGAAAGAAATGTACTGTCCCTCCACCAGATAAGTGAAATTACATAAAAGTTGGGATTACCCTTCCTGTATCCTTTCTTTTTTTTTTTTCCCCCTGAAGTACAGCATCTAGATTTTAACTAAGATCATTATGTTTTGGTGATTTTAATCATCCACTTTGTAGATTACAATCTGCAAACTGCCTCAATCAAAAGGATGCCTAAACTAGTAGAATAATGAGTAAGTAGTTCCTAGGTGCTGTCATAATGGTTATGAATAAAAATAATAATCTATAATAATAGTGTATAGCAAATGTTAACAAACTGAAGAAACTTCAATTGCATGCAAATAACTATGAGATGAAAGCTTACAGTGGATAGCATCAAGAGCTGGAGGTGATTCTTGTGCTGTCTACATATTTTACAGCAGTCTCTGAAATGTCCATCAGTCAGTTACTGGCAGGTCATTTAGTTTGGGGAGCTGTTGGGCACTGAGAGTTTTCCTTGTGCACAGTGACTTGAAGCTATCAAGTCAGTCGGAACATTAAATAAGCATATAATGTTTTCTGTTTTGTAGAATTCTGACAGGGGTATAATAACTTCAATTCCCTATTTATTTTTTTTAGAATCAGGTTGGTGTGAAAGTGTGCTTTTCTTGAAGCTTGGCAGGGCGAGTGACATCTGGGAAAGCTAACACCCTCAAACCACAAAATAGAGCATCGTGTTCTTGTCTGGCAAGCTTGAGAATCCATTTGTCTTACTCCTAGCAAGGACAGTAATTGTTTTGAAAACCTTTGGACCCATAAAACTGGTCTGCAGAAAATTGTTTGTACACCTGAAACAAAGACATTTTCCAAAAGCACATCGTTTTGGATATCTAAAGTATTATAAAATGCTGTTGCTGACATCTTTGAGAGGGGGAGAAAAGGATAGCATGTTTTATGGGGGGGTTGGGGTTGTTTGGTTTTTTTTCTGATTTATTTAGCTCATATTATTCAATCAGTCCATTTGAGACTCGGGCTTGTCTATCCTCAGTTATAATAGTATATCTCTGATATCCAATAACTGGGAAAATCAGATGCATAAGCAAAATGTACCACATTATTTATCGTGGAAAAGCTTTTCTGAAGATCAAAGTGATAGTGGCACTTATGTGTATGTATTCACTTGTGATGAAATCTATTCGGGAGAGGAGGCTAAGACCCATGGTCTTAAATGGGTCATGGCAGGCATCGTGCTAATTCTTTTCAGAGAGGAGGAGGAGGGCTGGAAGTAACTGGTATCCCACTGCTTTAGTGTCAGCTTTTCCTAGAGCTGAATTATTGTTTATTTGGACCATTTTGAATATGGAAAATCAAACTGTGCTCTCTTGATTGTACCATTGAAATTTATTGTTAGAGTTGAAAGGTTGCTAACAAAGCTCATCTTTTTGAGCAAAATCACTCTACAAAAATGTATGCCGATGGTGTGAGACTAAGGAGAGATTAGTTATGCTCAGTGAGGAAACTAAAACAGAAAAAGAAAAAGAAGAAAGGTGATTCAGTCAGAGACACTGGGTTTGCTTTAGCTCCCAATTTTGAATCAATACAAGGCGATTTTCCTTCCCCACTTAGGATAATATTTTAGCTGGCAGCGTGCGAGTATGAGTAGAGCTAGACCACTGTAGTGCTTTCAAGCATAGTATAAAGTATAAATTATTTGGGTTTTCACTTCTTTTACAGCAGCATTTTGTCATCTATAAGTTCTTTAATCCTGAAAGGAATGGACAGGTGGACCATTGCATCTAAGTAACCTTGTTGCTTGCTGCAGATTCAGTGTTTATATTGTGCTGTCCCTTGGCACACCACTTTTTTTTAGTCGTTAAAGTATACGGATCCTTCAATATTAAAAAAATCACGTACTTCTTTTGTATAGGGAAGCAAAGGACATGCTCCCCTGTCCTGGATCAGGACAGCAGCCCTTTGTGTTGGACAAAGGCCCCTGTTTCCCTCTCTTCTTCACACGGATGGAAATGGACAAATTCTCAGAGCTGCAGCTTGTCAGAGGGAGGCAGGACAAAGCCCAAAAGACGACTTGAAATAAAATAGAACCTCTGAAAGCGCACTTGGGATAGTGCAAGCGTGTGAGCATGTTCGCAGGTGTGCATCTTTAAAGGACCATGGTCTAAATATTTATGAAGTATAAACTCATCTTTTGCTCTCTGTAGACGATAAGTCCTTTAGGATGTTTCTGTATGAATGTTTTGTGAACTTCCTTTACCATTGTGCCAGCAAAATAGTTTGTGTCCTACTGTGGTAACGGGTGCTGCTTTTACACACCTTCTGATATGTTTAAGTGTTCCCACGCAGGGAAGAACAGACTTCAGAATTGCTTCCATTTCCTAGTATATGCTCAACATAATTAGAAATATATATATTGAACTCTAACCGTGTTGATGTTGATAAATATTTTATAATTATCTGACACTTGTTGCAGGTATACAGGATACTTTACTTCTGATTGCAGTCTGCAGTGAAGCTGCATCCTGTAGGTCCCGTAAAAATGGGAGAACCCTTCATTGACTTTCCCTGTGATAATGTTAATGAAAGAGCGATTAATATAAATGAGCAGTAAAAATACCAAAAAATTACCAGTGCCTGTGGTGAGTCAGTTAATAAGAAAGTAAAAATACATGAAATAATTACAGTGTTTGAAAGGTAAAAATGGCATAAGAAAAATGACTCAGTAGAATATTAAACTTGCTCCCTGTGACATTAGAGCACATAGCTTACAATGTATTATTTACTTCTTATGACCCTTTGACTTATGTACTCTCATAAATGTACTGGCATGTTTAGTTCTATAGTCATTTTAAACCTTTCAGAATGAAATTAAAATGCAGATTTCTAAAAGTTTGTCAGTGAAATGAGTGCCCCAGTAACCCTGGTAGCATGTCAAATCTCTGCAGGGATTTTGGGCAGGAGAATCATTTGGAAAGTGTGAGTTAATAGATACTTTCTCCCATTATATTTTATTAGAATAAAGTATGTTAGCACTTGTTAGAGAAATGCTTCTAAATAAGAAACATAAAATAAATATCTTAGATTATTTTGATTTCTAATTAATATTTGTAAATCTTTTGTTAGAGCAACCGAAAGTGCACCTTGAAAGGATGCTGGACTTTGCTGTGAGTGAAAGAATGTCAGCATTATAACATTAATGGTTGCTATATAATTGGGAATAGTATTATTTATGACAATCCAGAATCAAAATTTTGGTATCCATGAAGAAAAGCTGCAGTTATAACTGCACTCATTGCATCACAACTGCTTACTTCACATTCAGCTATCAGTTACTGGGAAACAGTTTAAATATATATTGTTAACCTCCGGTCAGTGAGAAGCAGGCACAAAAATTGTCATATCCTGTTCCTGTTGGGGATTGTTCTTTTTGCATAGGTTAAAGGCTGAAATTATCTCAGTTTATTGCCCATTGTGTCTTTACTTTTTTCTTGGTTTCTTCCTTTCAATAAATTTTACCTTTGGTCTTTTTGCTATTTGCTTATTTTTGTCATGTTGACACTTAGTTATGAAAAGAATCAATTAAATGTTTCCTTTTTTTTTCTTATTGTTTATCGTAAGTAGTTATCACAAAGTATTGTGTCCCAAATACACTTTATTTGATAGAGTGGAAACTTCTCATTTCCTCATATGTAAAATGAGGCTACTAATTTATTATGTACTGATTTATTATGTACTAATTTATATATGTAAAATGAGGCTACAGACTTCATTGTTTTACCCCATGTCTTTACAGTCAGTCTAGGCTGTAAACTTCCAGGTCCCCCTACCATAATGGGAATGAGGTTTTCATCTTGGGTTACAGTAACTTCCAAAATTAAAAGGAGTAACACTGGTGGTTCATTCCAGTAGTCTTTCTTACAAATGGAAGACTGGAATTGTTCATAAACACAAGGTGTCATTTTTCTTTTTCTTCAGCTGTCTCCAAAAAAGAACAAGGAGAAATATCCTTCTTCAGTCTCCACAGTTAATCCTCTTCTATTGTTCCAAGTGTCATTTCTGTTCTGCTCCCCTACAGCAACCATCGCTGCAGTGGGATTATGATCATTCCTGTGCTCTTTAGACAATTCACTGTTGTTTTACTTTTTAGTATGAATGTGAAGGGTTCGGAAGTCTTTATGCTAGCATCAGTCAGAACTCAGAAGTATATATTGGGAAGTTATGTTTGAACACCCTGAAAATGGTTTGTTGGAAGTCAGTTGTTTATGAATTCATACTGGTTTTGATATTTTCAATCACTGAGCATTTTCCTTGACACCGTGGCACCTATCATGCCCAGCCTTCTCAGGGTACAGAGCAAGAGAAAATGGATTATGCCCTCAACAATAAAAGGCGAGTCATTCGACTGGTTCTGCAGTGGGCTGCTCTATATGGAGATTTACTACAAGAAGATGAAGCAGCGATGGCCTTTTTGGAGGTATAAAGGAACTTTTGTATCATTGTACTGAAAAATACCTACCAAGCAAGATAAGCTGAAAGCCTGTTCCTGGCCTGTAGAATTCTGTTGTGAACTAAAGAGAAGTGGGTCATTTCAAAGTGCAAACTCATAACTCTCTTTTCTCAGTTTTAGCTGCAGACAGTATATGCACTACAACAGTGCTTGAACCATTGTCAACCTTCGGACCTCTGAAAATATCTGCCAAAGTTGCAGACCCATTTCAAAGCACTGCATGGGCAGATGGCTTTACAGCAATAGATGAATTTGCTGGTTTTAGTATTTTCATCTGAATACTTCAGAAGCTCTACAGGTTGAATTGGGGGGCTGTTCATGCCTGCCCGAGGTTTGCCAGGAAGGAGCTGGAGGGTTCTCACTCTACAAAACCAAAAATCCTTTCCCTTTGAATGAAAACTGGACTGCAGCTATTGAGACTTAAGATCTTTGTCTTCAGAACCCTTCTGATCCCTTAAAATAATTTAATTCCTCAGACATTGGTTATAAGGTCTTTGTGGTTGGTGCCATTTCCTTGTATTTCTAAGAAAAGGTGCACTGCCGATGTCATGTTAAGTCATCATGATTGCCGTTATTATTATGTATTGTGTTTATGGAACACAAGCCCGTATGTTACTGGCTGAATGGAAGTTCTTGCCCCAAAGAGCTTGAAACTGAATCTAAGGTAAGAGTTAGCAGAGGGGAATAGAGAGGGTCCCCTAAGTGTGACAGACATATAGCAAGCCCACATGGGTAATCTTTTCATAATAGACAAGCTCTAGAGACAGACATAATGGCTTTCATTACTCCAGAAGTTAAAGAATAATTACTAGTTGCAAGCACATAGATCCTTGTTTGGGTTTGTTTTATGTAGGTGTAGCAGGAAGAGGTTTGAGTAGGGCTTAAGGGAGAGCAATACTGTAGCAGACTGGAGTAGCTGAGAGTCAACGACCAAGTAGCGGATGAACCACTAAGGACTAACAACTGCACTGGGTAAAAAAAAAAAACAAAAACAAACTATCATGCCAGATTATTTGCGAAGTTTGTAGTCTTTATCCTTGATAATCTGAAAATGCAGTTTTCGCACAAGCAGTCCATGGTTACACAGTGAGCTAGGAGTCTCATCAGGCTTCCCTTTTGCATGCGTAACTCTTGCTTTAAATCAGCTGGAGATAAACAAGTAGAAGTAATAGAGGGTTGGGCCCAGCATGTGTTCTTCTATGCAGATTATCATTCTTTATAATCATTAAACTATCAGATGTCATCTCATAATCCTCTATGCTGAGTACTGCTCATTTACCCCTATAGTTATTTAAAGACTATTCTGTATCATTTACAGGAATTTTATGTATCTGTATCAGATGATACTAGAATGATTGCAGCACTAAAGGAGCAACTTCCAGAGCTAGAGAAAATTGTAAAGCAAGTGTAAGCACAGTTTCTGATTCTTTCCTTCCCCTACCCTTTTCCTCAGTAAATGGATGAAGAAAATTTTTTGCTTATATCTATTAAAAATCCACTCTATGAATGGCACTCTGTCATACAAGACTGAATGTTTGCATGCAAGCTTGTTTGGATTAATGTCTATGGCCCTGTCTTTCCACATCATTCTTGCAAACTCTCATTAAAAGATTGACAGAAGGAGTAAGAAATTATGGACACACCATTGAAACTAAACTGCATGCTTATTTCATGCTTATATGGACTTCATGTAGTATTTTCCATGCCTTGGGCATAGATTAATTATGGTAACATCTAGTTTTCTTTCCATATATGCAAATATGAATATGTTGATAATGTAGTTTGACAAATGGCCATGTTCTATAGGTGATTTTGTACACAAAGTCTTCCAGGTAATATGTAATTATATATTCTATGCTTTACCTTTTTATAGTTCTGAAGAACCTAAAGCACCACAAAAGAAGGTAAGATAATTTATTTGTCCATTTTCTCAAGTAAAAGCTTTAGCGCAGCAAGTCCATAAGCATCTTCTCTTCGGTAATCAAGGATATATTAAAACAACACATTGAGAAATAGCTTTTAACATTAAGTGTCAAATTTTGCATTATGACTCTTTCCTGTCATTGATAAGAGATGTATTGTAGTTCAATGTCTATCCCATAATGTTTGGTTTTGCATGAATGTGAATCCTGATGATTCATTTTCAGCACAAAGTTCTTCTGCAGCTGTTCAACACAAGTGATGACAGAGCACAGAAACGCCAGCCTATCAGGGGCAGCGACGAAGGTGAGTTCCTTCTCCACAGTTTTCCTGGGGCACAGAGATTTGCAGTAAATTTGTCTCTCTCAAAAAAAAAGGTCTAAAAATACACAAAAGTACCTACCTACAGTTTTGAAGCTTGGCCTAAAGCAAACTCTGTTTGCTTTTGCTAGCCCAACATTCTCCATCATTGATTTGAAGTGCTCCTGGTCTTTACCCTTAGTTAGTTGTGCTATCAAACATTCTGCTTCCTCAGAGGAAGATGTAAAAACCTTTAAATAAGGAATGAACAAAACAGGTAAGAACCAGTACAGACAGTGTCCATGCAGGTAATGACCGTGCAATAAATAGTGGGTGCTGGAGGTCATGTTTGAGCCTCTGTCACCCCTATATAGCTTGAGCGAACATGTACAGCTGTTCCTTTGCAAGATAGGAGTGGAGCAGATAATCATGCTGTGGATCTCTGCCCTGTGGCACACAGCCTAGAAGGCAAAATCTGCTGATTTGCACTATTGCTATTGTTTGATTCTCTGAAGAGATCAAGGTAAAATTTACAGCAGTGTATCGGAATACGATTTTCAGTTGTACTGGCTTTTCATATTGTCCTTTACTTCAGGCAGGTTGAAGCACTGCTATGCAAACAAAATCCTGAGCTCTGCTGATGAGATCTTTTCATTGTAAACAACGATACGTGCCCTTTGAAACTCATAAATCTGAGGATTTCTTTGCAACTGCTAGGGCCAGTCTCTAAATGGTTGTTTGGTGCATCTTCATCACAGAAAATAGCTTCTGCTTCAAGGTGTTTGATATTAAAGGATAGCTCTTGCTAGCGAACAACAGTAAAAATAACGGAACAAAACGTAAGGTCAAATAGCTGAGAAAGCTGGTGGCATAAATCAAACCAACGGAAGAGCCATTTCAAAAGCTGGAAGTAACCGCGTATGAACAGCAGACATCCTGCCAGGCATGCAGCTTCTGTTGTCCGTATCAGTGTTTCTCCTAGGTCTACAAAGAGCGAAACAGTTGCTGCTGCCAGGGAAGTACTACTTCTTGTGTCTGTGTGGACAGGGAATAACTGCCCCTTTCGTAGGACTGTACTTTTCTCATTCGTAGGGCAGGCGGCACACTGAACGTTGAAAATCTGTGGACAGCTGTAACCCCACGGACTGCTTGGCTTGGCTTGACAGCTGAGCTGAAGGAGTATTTTGCTAACTTCTGTCTTAAATCCATGTCACCTTGTGCTGCCTTGCTTTTTGCAGACTAATGTACTATCATATTGATTTCCAGGTAGCCAGAGGCCTGGGTTCATTTATTACTCTGTGAGCCAATTTGTACTGTACACTCAAGTGTATTGTTATTCTTAGAGTATTTTTCTTTATCATCTACAACATTCTTGATTCAGCAATTAGATACTTGCTTGTAAAAAGCAGTTGCAACACAGTTTGATTCAAGTTCTGATTGTAACCAAAACTATTTTCAAATCTATTTTGTAAATATGAGAAGTATTTTCCTGTAATTAAGAGAGTTTGCAGCCAGTTTTCTTGACTCTTGAAAAGAAGTGTTGATTTAAAAGATTATCATGTATGGAACATAGCAAAGTGCCGGATTAAATTAGCACCCGTAAATAACGTAGCAATACTGAAACACTAGTACTTCATGGTTTACTAAAAACTCTGGGAAATCTGAGATTTCTATACTAAAAATTGTAGAATATCTGAGGAATTGGGAGCTATCAAAACTGTATTGATTTATTGTTGCTTTGTTTGTTTCATTTGTGAGGAGTGGTTACTGAAGTGAAAGTAATTTGTACAGTAAAGTCTCTGTGGTTGTTACACATGGCATACACAGCGCAATCTTCTCTTCTTTAGTTCTGTTTAAGGTGTACTGCATAGACCAAACTTACACCACTATCCGAGTGCCAGTGTCTTCCTCTGTGAAGGAAGTGATCAGCGCAGTAGCAGATAAGCTGGGTTCTGGAGAAGGCCTCATCATAGTAAAGATGAGTTCAGGAGGAGGTACTGTATTTGCATCATCTTAAACACTTCTCACAGGGAAGCAGAATGTCCGGAGGGATTGAAAAACTAATTCATTCAAGCCTTTTATAGCCATGTGCATGTTTGGCTAGTACACAGGTTCT
The DNA here is from genome assembly GCA_013398295.1 of Chionis minor. Taxonomy (NCBI): domain Eukaryota; kingdom Metazoa; phylum Chordata; class Aves; order Charadriiformes; family Chionidae; genus Chionis; species Chionis minor. The sequence goes on from VZSF01006449.1 coordinate 430,456, forward strand.
GTCTTAGATGCAAGTCCTTTCCCTACTGCAGGCACAGACTGGAGCTCAAATGGGAGACAGGAAAAATGGAGAAGCTTGTGTATCTGCATGTTGCAGAGCAGAGCTACCCCATTTCCTTCGCTGTAAGACATGTAAGAGTTTTTTAACAGGTATAGGAGGTAAGTGTGGATAATGTCAGGCTAAACAAATGAATGGGCAACAGCAGAAAACACTTCAGTGCAGATATTCCAGTAGTGATCACTACCATTCTGGCCACTCTGTTCATACAAACCACCACTGAACAACTTAATACCAAGCCCACTGACCTAGTGTTGGCAAAGGGTCAGGAGTCGGCTCCCCACTATAGGCTGTGGAAATGGGAGAGTAACTGCAAGGTGAATTCGGCTGGAGAATTGGTGTTGCTGAAGTGCTCTGGTTGAGTATGACTCTGTGGACACACACAGAGCTAATGAGAGCTGTGTTGGAAGGCATTTTGGCAAACAATGATCCCTGCCAAAACCAGCTCACTCCTGAGAACTGACACCAGGCGGGTGTACTTTTTGCAGTTGCAGCAGATTTTTATTGTCAGATTTGCTGACAGCCAGCACATGCTGGAAGAGACTGTTTTCTAAGTTACTTCATTATCTTTTCTTTACCTGTGATGTGGTGCTCTTTCAGAACTGCTGTAATGAGATTTGAATACAGCTGCATTTCATCACCTCCTTATGCAGTTACTGTCTTCCATGGAAATTTCTATTAAGAACAGCTCTTGAAATGCATACAGCTCAGAGAAGAATGAATGGAGTCCCTAATTATGTCTGAATTTTTGCAGGTAGTTTTTAGAGATGGCAGCACAGGCTTCTTGACCTGTCTGTACAGTTTGGGGCTGGGATTACAGTTCTGTATGCCAGATCTGTAGGAGACGGGTTTGGTCTGAGCTTGTTGTCACATCTCTTCAGTAAAGGGGACCTTGCCGTCATCTATTGTGTGTCCTGGACATTGGTTTACTGTGCAAAATTTGTTCGCGGGAGGGTGATCTGTGCATCTGTTGGATCAGTCCTGCTGTAAATTCTGCGTATGTATAATAAACAATCTTTTGTTTTGTGTTTACAGAAAAGGTTGTGCTCAAACCTCATGATGTTTCAGTGTTTACAACTCTCAGTGTTAATGGGCGGCTGTTTGCTTGCCCACGTGATCAGTTCGATTCGTTGGTATGTATGAATGCAGTTCTCCGGAAGTTCGATTCTTTAGTTTATTTGAAAACTTGGCTCTTTTTGCATTATCAATGCTTTAGGTAAGAACTAGTGGAAGCATTCACAACATAGGGCTTGTCACAGTGCTATGGGATGAGCCCTGAAATTAAAACAAGGTAGCGTTACAGTTTCCTAAACAAGAGCAGAAATTCATCTGATCCACATGACAGTACTTGATCCCAGTATTCTCGGTGTCACACTGAGCATGTAGGAATAGCTGAATATTGACACTAAGACATGCAGTAATTCCTGGTTACAGAATTATCTCCTCAAGGTCACAGGGGTATATTGTTGAAGATAGATGTTACAAATTAAAGCATTCTGGAGACTTGACTCCAACAGTAAATTCCTTAAAATCTTTTCTTTCTCAGCCCCACAAAATACCGTGTCAAAATCTCAGATGGTTCTAAGTAGAATCACAGAAAATATTCCTGGTAGAAAGTCTGTTTTTTCTTAAGTAGAATTGTTCATATGTACTTATAGTTTATACAGTAATTCTAACAATCTCCATGGGGTCTGCTTTTATAGAGTTTGATTTGACTGTACTTTTTGTTCCTTTTATTTCATTAAAAACAAATGTCATTGCCAAGTCATGTCAGCATGAACTCTATTACTCCTAGCCTTGTTTCAGCCTCCTGTATGCTTTTAACAAGCCACTTAGTATGTATGCCTGATTTCTTTTATAGATATGGTAAAATCTATGCTTTGCTGCTGCTTTCAATTTAGTAACCAGGGAATGCACATCCAGCACACTGTAGTTCCATGCAGAGATACCTCTTGTTCAGTTTATTAAATTCTGGTGTTCCCTTAAGGTTAATTAATCCTGCCAAGTAGATACCCTCATGGGGCATGCTACTCCAAAGCAAGGGTGTTGCATCAGTACAGCTATGCTGGGTACTTTTACATGGCTCTGCATTGTCTATGTAGACACACCTTTGGCAGCAAATCATGGTGACTTTCTGGGCCTTTTCCCCTGGGCTATCTACCATGGATCAAGTACTCAAAATGTGACAGGGAGCTCTAAGATACAGGGCTGCAATGTGCTAGTTTTCGTTAAGGGGACTGACTTCAGTAGGAATTAGGGAGGAACACTCAGCACCTTTAAAAAGGTTCTCGGCACTGCATGACAGAATACATCCCCTTATCAGCTGCATTTTTTTCAAAGAGGTATAAACAAATTGAAAAATGTTACAACTTTACCTCCTTCCCAGTTTAATCCTTTCATGTTCCAATTTCTGGCTGCTGGCTGTGCATGTGCAAGTATTCACATTACACTTGTCAATTCCCATGTGAAAATTGTTCTGGGTTAGATGAATTTTCAAATATGCAGTGACTTTACATCTAAATGCTTCTTTCCTAGCCTTGGAAAATATGTGTTTGTTATGGTAACAGCTATGTTGTGTTTGCCTCCAAATAGGGGAAAAAAGCCCTCTTTCAGTCTGTGGGCAATTCTCTTTCCACAGATTTCTGCAATCCACAGATTTTCTACACAAAACTGTTGTACTTTTAATTCATACTCTGTCTGAAACTAAAGAAATATTGTCTTTGTGCAAATCCCAATTCAGAGAATTGCAGGCTGCTGTAAGATTGATAGATGTCCTGATTTTTTTAGATAATACTTTGCTTATATACGCTATTATTTAAAATCGTAGATGGAGCTTTTAAGGTAATAATGCGTGTGGTTTAGTTTAATTATTTTTAATTAGTTTGTAGTATGATGATATTTGAAAGACAAGTTTACCCGAGGAGTACAAAGCAAGAACTCATACAGAAATAAAGCTCCTGTGTACTGTGTGTTATTGAGAAAGTGACTTCATGTGTGAATCCAGTCAGTCCTTTTGCTATTGATAATATAATGTTCTTATATAAAAGGGGATGCATTTAGTAAGGTCATTTTTTATATTGCAGTGTGTAAATATGGTCTGTTAATCTTGCACGCTCTATTGAGTTTGTAATCAGAAAGGAGCCTGTTGACAATTCCCTGCTCTGTAATTATGTAACAAAGACCCTATGAGAAATAGAGAAAGTAACTTGTAAGTGAACTCTACTGCCCTCTCCTGGAAACAAAACAATTAAAATGTGGGTTCACGGGAAGATTTACTGATGTAATGCATTTGAATTTGCAAGAGGGTTGGTTGTTAGCATTTTAGCGCTGGTTCAAACGCTTTGACCCTAATATATACAACAGACTACTTTAGATCTGACTTGATCTCGAGCCGTGTTTAAATCTCTCTTTAATATAAGATTTAGTTGTGTGCAAAACTGTAGATAACATCTCATTTATTGGGTGGTGTGGAAGTGTCTTTCAAAAATGTTTTATACTGAAAGTTTCTTCCTCATAAGACTGTATGCATACAATTTTAATTAACATAGCTAGGAATTTTTCAATCACCAATAGTGCATTCCTGTACTGTCAAAGAGAAAGTATGAGGCTTATTTTATAAATGATCAGAAGATCTTGCAATCACTGCAGATTTCTGAAGTATGGCAGATGTAATAATTCTCATCATTAGAATCAGTAATTTGCAAAAGTATTTGGCTTGTGCTTTGCGGCCTAGTTATTTGTGTAACTGAAAAAGGAAACTGATAACAAAAGCTTTGTGGAAAGACCTATGCTCCTAAACAAACAGACATGCTTTAGTTAGCACAACGTGTATTGAAGTATTTATTTCTGGCTTCAAATTTTAGAACAATGCTAAAAATAACACACTGAGAACAGTCTGTTTTATTTCCTTACAGTGCCTCTGAAGAGCTTTCAGAATTTTCCTAACTATCCTGTGCATAGTGGATACTGATTTTGCACAGGGCTTCTCATTTCCTAATGCCAGCCTGTCCTTAAAAGCAAATTTCAGTTTTACTATTAGAAACATGCCTAGGAAAGTAGTCACACTAAAAAAAAAATTTTAAAAAAAATCAGAAACATTATGGAAGAAAAGGACCAATCATGCAATGTCATATTTCTAAAATATTTTTGTACCATTTTTCCATTTGTAGGCACCATTACCAGAACAAGAAGGACCATCTACTGGTACAGTGGGAACATTCGAACTGATGAGCTCCAAAGACCTAGCACATCAGATGACAATTTATGACTGGGAGCTCTTCAACTGTGTGCATGAGGTATGATGATCTATCTATTCAGCAGATTAGAATCTGTTAGAAAATGTTTACTGGCACATTTTAGGTTTGTGCATTATTTTCAAAACTTTCTCTAAGCTTGATTTTCAAAAATACTACAATAAAACTGCCTACAAGTTTTGAAAGTATAAGGCATTCTTAATCTTATAGGTCAAATGCAAAAATAAAGTTAAGCTTCTCCTGAACACGTGCTGCTTATTGAATTACTTTTATATGTTTTAAGGTATTTATATTTATTTAAGACTATTTATATATAGTTTGTAGTTATGCTTTTAGTATGCCTTAGGTATTGTCTACTGGATTTGCAGCCTGAATCCCTGTGATCTGTACAGCAATAAACATAAGCTGCACAGCAAGTTTCAGGCTAGATGCTTAGCTGGTCATTCTTAGCCTCTTTCCTCCGTCCAAAAGATGGGATTTCTGAAAAAAAAAAAAATCCCCAACTGTTTTCTTTTTTCTAGCTGGAATTGATCTATCACACTTTTGGAAGGCACAATTTTAAAAAGACCACAGCAAATCTGGACTTGTTTTTAAGAAGATTTAATGAAATTCAGTTCTGGGTCGTCACTGAGATTTGTCTTTGCGCTCAACTCAGCAAGCGAGTTCAGCTGTTAAAGAAGTACATTAAGATAGCAGCCCAGTAAGTACACAGTCATCTGTGAGCTGGAAATGAGGTTCAGTGTAGTCAATTTGTTGTTACTTTTCTTTCTTATTTTGAGACAGCCACACACAGTAGAAGTTAAAACATTTTCTATTTGGTAATTCTGTCCATTTCCTTATAGGCTTGTGGAGAACCTTGTTAATATATATTCTTCTTTCCTGTCCTACTTGCCTTTGTTCCTTGATCTGTGATCTCTTAGGGCCATGTTTTCACATCAAATTTGTGAGTAAAGTTCATTAGGAGAATCCTTCATTTACCCTTACACGCATTAGAAAATATTAATATGTGAACTAGTAAATATTAACAAAACTGAGCCTTAATTTTCCAGAACAGAAGTATTGCTGGTGCTGTTCAGGAAAACCATTCTCAGAGTTGCCCCAAGTGGGAAAACTGAAAAGGGAAAGCAAAGAGATGTAGTATCGAGATGATGGGGCTCGTGTTCCCTTCAGTCTGCTTGGGATATTTTTCTAATACTTTTGTTTAAAAATGCAGCGATACGAATGTCCTTTTTTGTTACTAACTGCTGGGTCTGAGGTTGCATAGCCGGCAATTCTTGCTGTCTTCTATCCTTTTATTAATATTAAAACTTAAGCTCTTTGGAGCCTTCAAGCCAAGGGTGTTGTTGGCCTTGACGCTTTATCACGGAAGTCAAGGGTAAGGGTGTGAGTGACTTCAGAGGGAGCAGGGGCATGCCCCTGCCCTGCATAGCTACAGTTTTTTATCACTGTTAGCCCCTTCCTTCCTTCCTTCCTTCCTTCCTTCCTTCCCTCCTTCCTCCCTTCCTCCCTCCCCCCCTCCCTCCCAGTTTGTGGTGTATTTATAAGATTCGCCACTGCCTGAATGAACAGTTTGCAGAGGTGTGCAGTGAGAGCTGCCCATTTGTTTGCCTGCGACCACGGGCATCGTGACTAGAGGCCTTGAGGCAGTCTTCCTGAACAAAGAAGTTATTACTTGCCGTTAAACCATGAGTTTTTAACTTTTTTGCATCATTAAATGTAGTTGTGTGAAGGAAGAGATTACTGTTACAGCTGTGATGCCGCCCTCCTGCCAGTTAATAATTCCACATAGTTGCAATCAGTGTTCCCATTGAAACTGCACCCGCGTGCCTCCTTCCTCTGGGAAAGGCCCCGCTCTCCAAGTGCCCACTTCCTTCTGGGAACTGCTTTGGGCCCCCCGGTCGGATTACGGTCGGTCGAAGCTGACGATTTTCGAAATCCAGCGGAAGGCATGCAGGAGCAGGTTTATATTCAGGACAGAGGACAGAATTTACCTCTTTAGTTTCTAAAAATACATACACCGTACATTCCATTATGTCATTCCACAGAGCAAAACTGGGAAGCAAGCCGCCAGCCTGGCGGGCTGTGTCCAGGAGAGGGCAGTGGCAGCCACGCACAGACGCGTTGGGGTCTTTTCTAAACTCAAGAGGCCCGAAACGGGAAAATGTTGAAATGCGGAGAATTAAAATACAATAGTAATTTCCATAAACACTTGAAATCAAGTATCCTAAGAATTGCAGTTAAATATCTCCTTAATAAACTGCCCTAACCCGTGGGTTCCTCAGTGTCATGGGTTTAATCCTGTGCTATTTGCAACAGCTTGACAACCTCCTGTTTACTTCCATGTTTCTGGTATCACTACAATGCTAAAAATAAATAGCTAAAAGCGGCCTGCTCTGCTGAGTCCTCTTTGTCTCCTAAAAGCAGAGAAATCTGAAGCACAAGATTTTCCTCCGTACAGACGGAGCGGGCAGGTTTAATTGCGGCCGCTGGCAAGGCGCGGGGAAGTTTTGCCAGGCTGCTGCCCTCCGTGCAGTGCTGCCATGGTAACAGCAGCTACAGCAGGCGCTAAAACAAACACAAAGTGCACCGAAGTTAGAGGGGAGAAAAAGCCAAGAGATTGGATCAAAACACGCGGGCCCAGGCCTTGAAGCAATATCTTTGAGGAAGTTTTGCTTGTGAAGATCCTCAAGACCTAATGAGAACTTTACCCTACCTAGAAGTACTAGACTCATTAGAAAAGTGTTCGGGGAGAAGAGCTCTCTGCTGCACTATTAATCTTAGGCATGGCTGGTGGTAACAAGATGCCGTGCACGTACGGATTTTCAAAGATAAGTGTTACTGAGAACCCCGTTTCGATGCTGTGACGGGGGGCTCAGATGCCATGGCAGAAGGCACGTCACTCTGTGTCTGCCACCCCCCGCGCCCTGTGATGTGTGCTCCCTCTCTGTGCGGGCGAACGCGAGGCCGAGTGCCGGCTCCCAAGTGCTGTGTGCACGTGCTTTCAGTTTCAGGAGCCGTTGTTGCCTCTGCCTCTGCTGGGAAAGGATGTAGAGGTTACCAGGTTCATCTCTTTTCTCCAGCCATTGTAGGATTAAACTTTCAAACAAAGGGGAGAAGCGAACTGTATTTCATACAGTGAGTCCTTCCCAAGTTAATTGTGTTAGAAAGGCCTTCTAGGATGTACTTGCACAAGCTCTTATAGATATCCACAAACCCAGTTTGTACATATTTCCTCTTTGCAGATATACCCACAGGCTACTTAGGAGCTTTCTTGTTTGTCAGTGTAACCATACAGTTTCATTCAGTTTTTGAAAATCATTCTTTCCATGCATACACATATATTATAAGCCCAAGGAGCCTGTAAGAAATTTTTGAAGGGGGTGTGTTCACAGGGAAAATACCAAGATGAACGTGCTCGTGTAAGCACCAAAGAGATTTTAACCACGTGTGTTTTTGTTGGAGACAAGAGTGTGTGCCTATGTGTGTGTTCACAACTCACACTAACAGGAAGGTTTTTCCAGTACAGTCTGTCTGGGAGGCAGAGGGACCTCTGAGCACACTGTGGTGCTTTGGAGGATCCACGTTCTGACATTTTACAGGCAGCATATACACAGTGGAGCCATGCAGCACTGTTTCTCTTTCCTTACAGTGGTCCTTTATCTGGAACTGAGATATTTCGTGTAGAGCCTGTGGAATTTACAGAATATTTGGTGTAGAATGTCATACATCTAGATGTATTTTAGCAGGAACTTTGTCAAATTACATTGCTTAACAGCGTATTTGGCAAAACGTTTCCTTTTTAAAATGAAAGATAGATTCAAATTACATATTGCAGATACATTTGCAGCTGCATGCTATGTTTGAGTACTACTGCTGTGTGGTACTAATTATTTTTACCATGGCTCAATTTATTCGCAATGTCATAGGCTGTGGACAGATATCCCTTTCTGGATTTAGTTGTGCCTGGGGAAGAGGTTACCACTGATAGCCTATCCTGGCTGCTTTTCATCCTTTTCTCTCTCCCCTCAGATCCACTAACAAGGCTCTCTCTGACCTGCTCTACTCAGAATAAGTTGGGGGGGCTTTAGCATCTCAGTTTATCTTTGCTAACCTTGCTCACTGTCCCTAATCTGATGTGGCAGAATTTGTATAAGCAGCTCTGCCAGAAGATCTGAGGGGGCAGCAGTCTCCGACAGACAGACCATCAGATGGGAGAGATCATTTTTTCACCTGCTCAGTGTTCGCACAGCACAGACGCAAGTGAGACCCAAATCTAAAGGACTTAACCACTCAATATATCGAGTCTGGTGAAATGGAAGGACAAAAAGAACAGAATAACAATAGGGTGATGTGGCAGTTATGGAGCTGGACGGTAGGATGTGATGATTGTACTAATTTCGTCTGGAACTGAGGATGCCTCGAAGGAGCTAAGAGCCTCAGCGATGAATAAAAAAAAAAATCTATCTGATAATCATAGCTTAAATCTTGTGAAAGTTTTCTTGGTAAACAGCAAAAGAAGCGGAGACTGAAGTTCTGAAATCAGATGTTGGCAAATCAGTTGTGAAAAATAGCAAATTATTTTCAGGAACCTAGTGAGACGCAGTTTTAAGAGATGTAGGCTTTGTGCTCTTTCTCCTCTTCCAATTGAGTCAATGAGCCATCTGATGCAGTCCCAGCCGAGCAGTTGTGTGGGCTGTTCTTGTCAAATTGTGTCTACTCCTGCATATGGTATTTTGGATCTTCCGTAACACTCAGTTACATGTTTCAGTGTTTCCTGATTGGTAACAAAAGCTCTCCTTTCCATTAGCAATGAAGCCTGACCTAGAGCTCCTGGTGCCCAGGAGCTCTTTAATGATGCTGGTAACAAATGGCAATTCTTTGCTTGAAACATCCTAAAGAGCTCCAGAATCTACAGGTACTAGATAGAAATCATATATAGGGAGAGAGGTCACCGGCATACAGGCATCTCTAGGCAGCTGGTCTTCTCCCTTTAAGAATACTCAGTGCCCCTGTAAACTGCGATGAAGACTGTCTAGGGACAGCTTCCAGCATTCAGTGGCTGTTCAGAAGCTGTCAGCAAGTTCTGCAGCAAATGAGGTTTTAAACCATTTGCTTCCTGTTTCTGGTATTCCCTGGGACCAAATTGAGTCCAGTTTCAGGACTGTGTTTTTGGGTGGGGAGGACCTTCAAAGACTCCTTTCATGTCCTGCAGAAGCTGGCACCCAGTGAAGTGGAAGCAGGGGGTCATTTTAGGAGGGAGGGGAAAGGAGCCTCCAGAGTGTGGTGAATTACTCACACAAGTGGTGCACCGCAGGCGTGCTGTCCAGGGCTGCCCAAACTCAGTCACATCTAGGCTGGATACCTGGGTTCAGCTGTCTTCAGGCTGTCATGTGTACTTCTGTCCTGACTAATACGTGCAACTCAAAACCTGGCCCTTTGTGTTTCAGCTGTAAAGAATACAAAAACCTGAATTCCTTTTTCGCTATTATTATGGGACTGAGTAATGTTGCTGTGAGCCGTCTCTCGTTAACGTGGGAGGTAAGTCTTAGCTAAAATCCAATTCCAAGAAGTTTGACTGGGATTTGTGCTTTTAGTTAGCAAAAACATGACTTGGGTCTGTGTTAATTGATAAAATTAGACCTACTAATTCAGCTCCTGAGTAGAAGCCTTTAGCTGAGGCTGATAATTTATATTAGTAAGGCAGTATACCCATAGATGTGTTGAATACTCACAAGCAGTTAACAAGAGTGACAACAGCAGCTTCTACTGATGAGCTAAACTGCCCAACAGGATGGGTGAGTTAGCCAGTTAACCTCTTACATCAGCCCGTCCTCTCTGACTTTACTGATCACTTAGTGAGATCGCTCCATAGATACTTCTCTAAAATCCATCTTCTGTTTATACGTATTATTTTCTGGTCTCCATATGGACACTGTTCAAATGTAGGTTTGTCCTAACCAGTTCTGGTTTTCTCTCTGACATGCACTCCCCTGCTTACTATCAGTTTGTTCTTCATTCTTAGGGCTTCCACCTTTTTCTGTGGCATTGATCTTTTTCATATGTGATTATATAAAAAGGGTGCAGTGCCCAGCAGGGTGAGGTAGTTAAGCACATGTAACCACTAAGAACATACTGGTTGTCAAAAGCAGTGTAGATTTGAACATGCATGCATTTTGTTCATTAGAAATCCAAAATAGTTAGCATGACTGAGGTCATTGATGCAACTGAGACCAAAATTTGAACACCTTTAAAAAAGTGTAATGAAATAGATGATCAGACTAACACATCTGAGAAGACACCAGTCCAATTTTCAAAAGTACATGTTTCAAGTGGTGTATACAATTGGTGCTAAAGGCAAAGATTTACAGATCAGTTTCTCAAAATAATGACCCTTCATTTGTGGCTACTGAGAGGAACAGTTGGGAGAGCTGAGACAGTACAGGAGTGGTATGAAGGGAGAAGAGGGAATTGAATGTATCTACTACATACAGCCATCCAAAATGGGCACAGGGTCTGAGCTGGAGGGGCACAAATCATTTGTAGGTGTGGGGTATGAACTTGAGTTCAGGGGAGTGTTAATCACGCTCTGGTTCTGTAGGGCAGTCAGTTTAAAAAGAGAACCTCTGCAGCTTGATTTTTAGCCAAATATATATGCAGAATATACTTTAAAAAACCCCGATATCAAGACCTGATTTTTGCTATATTATTATGCATTTACGTTAGTTGCATGCACAAATTAGATATTTGCAGGTGCAAATGTCCAATTATACCACTTATTTCACAAATACCTAATCTGCATGCATATGCAAACTAGGCACAGAGTTGTTCACACACATCATTAAAAATTAGGCCCTTGCTGTGGCACAGCATAAATATCTTGCTAGGGTACACACTCCAAATGTAGAAAGTATTGCAAAAAATCATTTCTGCACTATAAAGTCTCTATTAATTTTTAATGTTACCCGCTGCCAGTAGTAGTCTGATTTAATCAGCAAATATAGAGAGATTTCTTATTAAAACTAGAAAGCTGACATATTCTGAGTGCGCATAAAACATTACTGTGATCTCTGAAACTAATTTATAACATATCTTACAGTGTTTATAGTAAAATTATTTAATAGATATAACATAATGGGGAAAGAAAATATTTAGTAAAGCTCATCTCATCGCAATCACTGCATGACCAACTGACCGTGGGTTATTTATGTAGGTATTGTGGACTGAAAAACTACTCATTAATTTATATCCCAGAAAGCGGTAGAGGTCCTTGGCTGCTGGGCATGTCAAGAATTTGAGCAATAGTTGGTGGTACATCAGCATGAACACAAAAACCTCCTGGAAATGCCAGGCATGGATTTGAATGTTGCAAGGGCAGTTCATCATAGGTATGAATAATTAAGCTGAGCTACCCCTGTGCAAGCTGTGTGTAAATTACATTTTGTGTAGGCTGTACTCAGGAATGTCCTGAAACCATTGACTTGAACTTTCACTTACATTCTGAATTCAGTGATTGCAATGTGAACCAAACAAAAATCTGAATCTAAACATCCTAAAGGAGTAAAGTCAAGTTGGGGTTGAAATCACGATCCAGGTTTCATGGCTGGTCCTGTCTCTATTTATAATCTGGTTGCTAGGAGACATGTTGTATTTTAGATTAGCACATTGTTAGAAATATCTGGCAAAAAGAGCACTTTCCTGACTTAGGGCGTTGTAGAAGGAACTAGCATTTACAGTAAAATTACCACACAAATTGGATTTAATTAAGGTTTGCTATTTTTGTTTTTATTAACAGAAACTTCCAAGCAAGTTCAAGAAGATCTATGCAGAGTTTGAAAGCTTAATGGTGAATAGCAATAGATCCCTTATTCTATGCACAATCTGAGCTAATTCAGTTTCTGAGTAACTGATTTGAATTCCTTGATTCAGAACATTTTATATGTCCTTGTTTGACTTTAAGAAGTTTATGATCCCATTTTAGAGCTGCTAAAACAAGTATGTATGACTAATAAATTATACTCTTAGGAACCTACTCTGAGAGAACTTATGTACCACTCAAAGTTAATCTGGGAACTCAGAAAAGCTTTATCACACATTTTCCGATAGTACATATGGGAAATTACATTTTCCAACCTGGATTTTTCCAGGCAATACATTTCAGTGTTACAACATATGCAAAACTGGATCTGCAGCTGCAAGGAGGGAGGAAAAATGTGTGGTTCCTTTTATGAACAATTTTTTTGTAATCACATCTTACCTTGCTATTTGGCATGAAAAATGTTTTGTGTTTAGTGGCTGCATTCTCATCATGTAAGCTATATGGGAGAATGATAAAAGGTGTCTTAGTTTTCAGATGCACTTCTAAAGTCACAGGATAAAATAATTATTTTAATAAATGCCATGACATCTAAACGAATGCATACACTGTCTCAATACATATAATAATACATACCAGTAATTATTTGATTTCTGTGTTTTTCTTAAGGATCCTTCAAGAAACCATCGGGCCTACAGACTAACTGTAGCTAAATTGGACCCTCCAATAATTCCTTTCATGCCGCTACTTATAAAAGGTAAGCTTGGATGTTACCAGAATTATTAACTTGAAAGCTATTTGTCAAATATTTGAAGAATAAGAGTAGCAGCAAGAAAAGGCAAAAATCAATCTCAGTGTGAGGTATGATCTCTTTCCATTATAAAAAGCATGACACAGAGACAAGAAAAACTGCTTTAGTACATCTGAATACCATACCTCAATTTTACTAGTCTCAGAAATGCTGCAAATTAAAAACTAAATGTTTTACTTTCATAGCTGCTTCGATTTTCGTAAGAGATAGATAAAATGTTCTGCTGTTTTGTGTGGCCATGATTCAGTAATGAGCTTTTATGTGGCTTTTATTTCTATACAGACATGACGTTTACTCATGAGGGAAACAAGACATTCACTGACAATCTAGTAAACTTCGAAAAAATGGTATGTATGACATATTTGAAATGAGAATTTAAAAAGACTTTCCTATGCATCTCTTCAAGAGTGAACTTCTCAACAATGACTTTCAGGGCTAGAGAAAGTGAAGGCAGGACCAAGAGCTGGCAAAAATAGCCTGCGTTGTGTACAGCGCTCAGGGACCTCTGGGTTTCTGTGAAACCCCACAGAGGTGGAGAAGCACCTGCCCACTGAGCCATGCACAGCCAAAATGTTTCCTAGGAGAGGCAGCCGCAGTGACAGGAAGCAGGGCTGTTAGAGACAATTTTTAACAGCCAGTTTGGGATCAGGTTGTGATTTTAACTACTGTCCCTTCAAACAGGACTGAACTGCCTCAGGCTGGGATAGTTCTGCAATTGCTCCTCAGAGAATGAAAGGAACTTTAATACAGAATGTGCACAACATCTTATTTTCTTCTTTCCTTTAAGAAGTGAAAGGAGATTCTGTGACTTGATTGCTTTCATATTGGAAAAGAGGATCAATGATAGAGGGTTAGATTGCACTCAAATTTGATTTATTTTAAATCCTGCATCTAAGCTGTCATCATTTCAAACACCATTGTCAGAAACTGTAGGTAGGGAACTTCCCATGGCAGGAATCTCAACTGAAACTCAAGCTTCTCATCAGTGAGAAGCGGTTTTCTTGGTTGCTAAGGCCCGGGTCTTAATTACTGTGGTTAATGACACCCACATCTGAGAACCAGGGTTAGCCAAGCCCAGCTATGAGCAGCTGCACTGCAAAACCAAACCCGACTCACTATTTCTGCAGTAAAATTCCATTCAGCAGCCATTCTAGAGCGTATATACTCTGGCACCTGTATCTGCTTGTCCTTAGTACTACAGTAACCAGAACCACTCCATGGTTATTTCCACTGCACTACGGAGGAGCTTGTCTGACCTGCTGAGCACTGCTACCACAAAGGGGAAGAGAAGGCGGCTCTCAGCTCTTTAGAAAACTTCACAGTGATCATCCTTCTGAGTGAATTCTTCTCTTAGATTTTAGTCTGTAGCTCCAGGACACCCTCTGTCCTAGGATGAAAATACCTCTCTACTAAGCTGAGACTTTTTTGTGGGTAAATGGTAGTGGTAATGCCTGAGTAAGGGCCTGACCTCACTTTTGCAATAATGACATTCTTTAATTGCATACGCAGACTGTGTTGCCATCTCCTTCCAAAGGCCTTGAGCTTTCTATCTGCAGAAAAGGACTTTTTCCTGGACTACTTGTTGTAATTAGATAGCTAAATACATATATTTTAGTGCAGACAGTAAATATTTTGGGGAACACAGAGGGCTCTTAGACTTGGCTGGAGCACTGCCAAACCGGGAGGGATGACAGCTTCATTGCTTTAGCCGTGGCTATGTGACTGGCTCCGTGTTCTCCACCTCACTTAAACCTCCTGAGCCAGAAGAGCCGGTACATCTGCAGGCCTCGGTGCTGTATGCCTCAGGCTCTTCTTTATGCCTGATTATGTGTAAGAGCCATTACAGGATGCAGGAGCTCTCCTGTGAGCAGTTGCCCATAGACAGAAGTTCAACCCAGGCTTGTCATGTAGAAATGGTTCTACACACTCTGTACCACAGTTTGGCAGTCCCAAGGCCAAACTGAATTTTATGGAAGCTTAAACTGATCTATATCTAGGCTGCTGCAGGTCTGCCCTTCTCCCTCTAGTCTGCACATTGCCTTATCTTCAGAGGTACGTTATCTCCAGCACATGGATTTATTAGTAGCACCCAACAATTTTAAATAAGATTTTATACTGCATGAATGTAGTATCACCCATTTTGATCAGTAATGTGAGCTTTGAGCATTTCCTTTAGGAGGGAAAAGTGAAGATAATTAATGTATTTTTCAAAGAATCAATATAATGTCTCATGTTCCTCCATGCAACAGAAAGGGAAACGTTCTCCTTCCTCAGTATTCTAAACCTTTCTTCAGTTAGTGCTCTGCCTAAAAGCTCACTCTGCTTTTTCTCCAGGCCTTACTACAAGTATATCTTTTGTGTTTTTAATGTTTTTCACTGGCTATTCTGCATGCTTCTACGGTGTTTTTACTGCTTCTCTCAACCCATAGCTCTTCAAAGAAACATGTATTCAGATTCCACCCACATAATTCATTCAAATCCTAATGTGGACCTGGCAGTTTTTAGCTTTTTGCATGTGTCATCAGGTCAAGCAGAGAAGAAAAGCCTACTGTTAAACCTCAGTCGCTACCGCCTACTTGTGTTAGGCTTACAACTGTCATATCCACACATAATTGCCAGATATTAACTAGTGAAGACAAGACCACTCAGCCAGATAACACACAGATAAATTCAGCTCTCTTTTACATGAGTATAAACTCAAGGTAAATCTGTGATGTTATTCTGCCATTTTCAGGAGACAAGCAGAAACCAGATTTCCTCACAGGAATCGTGTCCTGCCATTTGTTATTTCTGCCTGTTTGTTCTGCTGCTTAATGTTCTGTCACAAGCAGATGGAGATATCTCTGAATATTGCTGGGAGCCACTCTATTACCGATCTCTCTAAAACATCTTCATTCTTTGGAAAATTATTTCCCTTGATCCATCCTAACTTTGATGCCTGCTGAAGTTTATGAATAAAAATATCTGGGTAGTTGCCATGGGTGGTGCCATTTGCCACCGGAGGAGGTGGGTCCCTCCGTCTCTCGTGTAAGCACAGTGATGAAACTGAGAACAGCCTCTGGCATCGTGTCTGCATTCTCACCACAGAGCTCTGATCCCGACAGCTGATGTGCTGCTGACAACTTTATTCCTGTAACTGGCAGCCAAAAGTAGAAGTTTGATCTAGTGGCATCTCTTCAGCTGAAACAGCTTCCTTTAAATCTTTTATCTTTTCTGATATTTCTGTTATTATTTATATTAAACAATGCATCTTAAAACAAGCAGGAGCTGTCAGACAGTGTGTGAGCCAGGAGTTCCCTGAGTGCCAGAAACAGTGAGGCCAGGTTTCCTAAACATTTG
Source organism: Chionis minor (assembly GCA_013398295.1). Classification (NCBI taxonomy): domain Eukaryota; kingdom Metazoa; phylum Chordata; class Aves; order Charadriiformes; family Chionidae; genus Chionis; species Chionis minor. The sequence goes on from VZSF01006449.1 coordinate 446,729, forward strand.
TGTTTCATGGCTGCCTGAGCCCTGCTCAGAGCTTTCCTCGTGGCTGGGGCATGTGTGGTTTCTTCATGGCTGGGGAATTCTGTGTGAATAGGCTTTTGTCACAGCATAGGAACTTGCACTACAGCCTTTTCCCTGAAGGAGACAGGAGAAGAGGGCACTTACACGATCTGTCTCTTGTCAGCAGCCATCTATTTTCACAGAAAATTGTTAGGAGCTTTTCTGTGCTTGAAAACTCTGGGTTCTTTTCTCAAATTTGACAAAATTGTCTAGAGAAGAAGGGAAAAACAGACAGATGGTGTTAAACTACATTAGCCTAGGGGTTTTTTTTAGCAAGTCAAGCTAAAAAGGAAAGGGACTGAGTCAATTTTTTTCCTGCTACACTTTCCTGTAAAACAGTATTTTCAGAGGTGTAGTGGCACAACTGTGGTATTGGCAGTAGTGGGGGGACATCACTCTGCAAAGCATTGCTGAGCTTTACCTGCTGCTGCTTTTGTAACTGCCTGCTCTTTCTTCCCCTTCCTCATCTCCCAGTCCCCGTGGATGCTTCTTATTTGGAGGAGGCTGTGAGGAGTGGGAGGGCAGGGACAGCTAGACAGGGAAGAGAACACCATGTGTGGTAGAGCCACAGCTATGTGTAAAGAGGGAAGTTTGTAAGCAGACCCATTTGGTTTGTGCAAGATGTGGCCAGACAATATTGAATGTGTCAGAAATAGGTATACTCTTTGTATTTGCACTGTGCTTATGCTGTGGACTATGCCATTTATTGCATGAGGCAAGGGAGAGGGTGGAGAAAACAAGCATTTGGCCTTAAAATCCAGCCTGGTGCATGTTATTTATACTTTTATCAGCAAGTAGACAGAATAACTAAATTACTGGTATTAGTAGTATAAGCGTTTAGTAACAGGCTTTGTCTTCAATACCAAACAAGACATGGGTTTAGAGAACTACTGAAAGTCTTTTACTTATCTCACCATAAGAAGCTGATGGAGACATGGTACAAGCTGTTTCCACCTCGGTGTTGCTCGGATGTACCGTCTAGGTTGGCATATACTCCATGACCTTGTGTGGTAAAAAATACCTGCATCTTTTCTCCTGTAGTGAGTTGACAGTAGATGTTAGTTGTAAGTGTTGCTTTAGAAAACCCATTTATATAAAAAAGGAAGACATACTTGTCATAGGGGAATAAAGAATGAATAGGCTTGTAAGGTTTTTTAAATTATTCAGTTGTAGTTTGGCAGGTTGAGGACATTTTGAGAGCTGCAAGTAGATGAAAGATAAAAAGATAGCAGTCGACAGCAAACAATTAATTTGTGATCTAGAATACACATTTGTCTTTCAGGTGTGTTAATGACCCTCTTTTCAGGTGAAGGAGAGCCCCCAAAGCTGTTAGTAGTACTAGTTCCTCTAAACTCTGTATGATTTAGCAGATACAGGACAACCTACAACCTGCAGCGCAGTATGTGGCAGTATATAACATTCAAGTGACACAGCTTTTATAGCTATATATTTAGAAAAAATTTAGAAGAATTATGTCTTGCCAGGGAAAGAAGAGAGAGGAAAGTGACAGAAGTACTGAGCATGACTCTCCTTAAGGACAGGCAATATTTCATACTCTTGACCACTTACTGATTTGCACTTTTTTCAAACCTCAGCTGCATAATCTTGACTGCAAGTACAGAATTTTGTATTCATAGAGAGAGGGAAGATAAAATTATTTGAGAACTTTATCAGTGCCATTTCTCAAATCACCAGACAGCCTGAACAAAGATCACTTTCCATGCCACCATCTCCATGTCGCACTACCCAACGTGTCTCAGAAATGGCACCTGTAGAGGGAGCAGAAGTCACGAGAGAGCTCTGAAAGAGCTGACCTGCCATAGCAGCAGACGACAGTGCGGTGATGCTGGCCACTGATGCTTCTTTTTGTCAAGCCTCTTCACCCTTCAGGTGTGAAATGAGGATTAGAGAATCTGCGCATATTGGTTTTCGAGTTTTGTGGAGATGAACAAAAGGGGATTCACACTCTGATCCTTATGCAAAAAAAGGGCAAACATTCTTTCATTTTTGGAACATAAAGATTATGCAAAAAGTGTGTGACTAAAGCCCTTAGTAGTTTTCTATGGCATATATGAATATTTATAACATTTAGAAACCTGGGTTTGGAATGGATTAGAAGATAATGTGCTGGCCTGCTGCCACTATTCCAGACTGCGTAAAACTTGAAAGGGTATTGTTGTGTATATATAGCATGCTGGTAGTAGTGGTTGCTTGTTATATTATGCAGTTGGTTCTATTTCAGAAAGATCCAAATTTAGGTTTGTATGGCTTTTCGATAATGGTCTTTTTTAGCACAGCAAGTAAACAGAGGTTGATTTTTGCAGGCATTAACTAGAGGTAATCCTCTACTTGAAAAATTGTAAGGAGCTGGCAATTAGGCTTCCATCTGAACATTTTCTGTGGACATGTTTCTAGTTTTCTTGAATCAAAAGAAGACAATCCAATTTATCTACAAGATTCAGGAAGGGAAATTCTCTTTCGCTTCACATGCTGTTTTTCTGTTCAGTTTGCATCTTCCAAAGAGGAGCTCTTGTGAGTTTATATTAGAAAGTACTTGGGGAAAAGGCGATGTGAAAGGAGCTCTTCGAGGATACACAATGCTCCAGAATCTCCCCATTGGGTTGTGATGCTGTCTTCTGGCCGCAGTTTCTCCATTTATTCTGCCTTAACACCCACTTCCTCATTCCTTTGTGTTTCATGATTGGCAGGATACTTCTGAATGCACAGATTGAATGAGATTATCCTCAGGAATAGGCAAAGTAACTCCTTAAAATGAAGCCTTTCTGAAAGGCGAACTGAAAGAAGCCAAGCAGTTCAGCTTTTAACCAAAAGTCAGACAAGTTCATTGCCACTTTGGTTTTCCTTGCTTGGAATAGCCCATATAATGAGAAATTCAGAAATAGTGATAACTTTTTAGAAACCTTTGCTACACATATAATTTGTCTTTGCACAATAGAGCATTACAGTACTTATTCTGAATGCTATGCTTTTTTCCAGAACAAATTCCCCACATAAAGAAAAAAAAAAGAGCAAAATGATTCCTAAGAACACACTTCTTTTGATAAATCTAAGTTTTCACCTAAGAAACTTAATACTAAACTAATCAAACACTGAGCCTACAGTCTGTCTCCAAAGGTCATTATGAAATGAGGTTTCAAAGCCTAAACATCTACAGATATGAAAAATTAGGGTGTGTATTAACAATCCATCTAGAAAGCATCTCAAGCAGCACTACCTATCTTCATAAAAGTGAAGTGTCCTTAACAAAGCTTCCCTTGAAGTAAGACGCTCTTGAAACTTCATCGAGTTGGCTGGTCCAGTTCCACTTTATGGTCTGTCCTTGAAATAGTTATTTTAGGGGAGTACTTTTTGAAATGGTATAAATCAAAATAGTGGCATCATGTAACAGAGCCAAATATGAATCCATAGACCTATGAAGCATTCATGTTTACATGTTCATGTTGTTTTGATTTTCATTTGATTGGGTTAGACTTGAAGAACCAACACTGTAATATGCAGTGCGTTCTGTCTGAATCCAGTATTATAATGGGTTTTGAAGGTTTGAGTGTTATATTTGAGTGTTTAAGAGGTTCCATTGAAGTCAATGGGGCTTATTCACATGCTTACTGCTAAGCACATATGAGAATGTTTGCAAGGTAAGTACCTTAGAAAATCTGCCTAGTAGTAATGGCTTGAAGAGGTATGAAAATTAACATAGGATAAAAATTATTCTTACTGAAAATCTATTTATTTTCCATGTGTAAATACTTACGACTTTAGGAACAATATAAGCAGACCCATATCCAAATTCCCTAGATCATTTGGGAACTTGGGTTTTAGAATTAAAATATTTCAGATCAGTTTCAGAACAGCTACATTTCATTTGATTATACAACGTGTAATTTACAAAAATGTAGTACGTGATATATCAGTGGTGTTTCTGACGCTCACCACTAGCCATACCCATTTTTGTACACTTGACAGTGTGTTAAAACATCTAAGATTATTCAGTATATGTGTAAGGAATGTTTTACATTGGTGCTTACCACTTCTGAAATGACATATTTCAGAAAGGTATTTTATTTATAATATCATTTTCACAAAAGATTACAATTGTGTATTAATTTTGGGGAGAGTATGCCCTAAATTTTACTGTTTACTGCAAAGAAATATATTATTCCATTGTGTGAGGGCTTATGACTAGCTTGTTAATCTCAGAAAATTTCCAGAAAGCATGAAGCAGCCTGGTGAGAGTGTGCTGTGTTAAAACAGGTAGCTGTGTTGTAATTGTTGGACCATGTTAATATGCTGGAACAAACGTTAGACTCTAATTAGAAATAGCATTTCCCTCCTCTACTTTTTCTTAATCTAAGCAAAAGAAACTGAAACAAATGTTGTCCTTTCAGCAGTGATTGAATCAAACTCTCTACCTAAGGAATTCAGTTTTACTGCTGAAGTTTCAGCTTATTTGATATTATGCAGAACAACTAATTTTGCTCCCCACACTGGTGGGTGTATTACCTGTGTGGTGCTAATCACACAAGCCAGTTGCAGTCCACAACTGAATCTCAAATGTTTTGCTTTATGACTTACCTTCATTTCTGTTCTTAAAAACTGTTGTAAAATAGCATCTGATTTACCAAAGCAAAACTTATTGATCAATATTTTCTTACTTAAGTGAGTGAAATGATGGCTTGTTCACTGAAGAGCAAGCACAGCCAAGAAGGACTGAAGTGACTTCTGTTTTTTGTGTGAAGTGTCTGCCAAAAGTGAATCCACTTTTCAGGATGGGTTGGCTATGCTTGTGCAAGCTAACACTGTTGAACAGGTCTGTTTGATGAAACTTGCCTACAGGGCCACAGTTCTAATGGTGGCCTTCTCACCTGTGAATCGAGCGTACTTCCAGAGGGAATCAGTGAACTTACACCCTTGTATGCTCATTTTACGCTGTTATTTTCCAGGAGGGCTGCATTTTAAACTCCAACTCATATCAAAGGTGAAAGCTCTTTAATTGCTGAGTATGTTCTAGAAATGGCCTTGCTGTTAGGAACTGACGGTCTTAAAATTAACATGTGTACATATTCCAAGGTGTTCTACATGATATTCCTTTTACTTTTTAATGTGGGAAGATGGTATCAAAGAAATGCACATTGAAGGGGCTGATTTTCATTCTTAGTTAAGGCCTTTTACAGCATCCAAGCAAGGGAAAGGGTTCTCTGAGCGCATGTAAATTACACTCATGCTCATTTAAAACCTGTGTAAATGCAAATCACACCCTACATATGAGGGTATAAGCATTAAAATTATATTTTCATTCATATGACTGCTTTTATTGGCATATGTCTTCACACTCAGGCACAGTTAGGTGCTTCGTTTAAATGATGATGAAATACAGTGCTTGTTCTCTGATTGCATACCATCTTTTCTTTCCAGCGCATGATTGCCAACACTGTCAGGACGGTAAAATTCTGCCGAAGCCAATCTTTCAGTAAGTGTATTACAACATCTGCATAGTCAGCATTATCATCAGTAGCTACAGTAATTACAACTAATTCTGTGTGTACCGGAATTCAGAAGCCTGGTTTCCAGTGATTCTTCTATGTTTGGATCCTCCAGTGTTTCACAGGGTGAAATACCTTTCAGGAAGCTCTAATAAGCCTCATCTCCTCCATCTCTTTTCCAAGCGTGTGAAGGAGCAAAATATCTGTGAGGTCTCTATACATCTGTCGAATTAGAATTGGTTGAAATTAGCCACTGGGTTTCAGAACTGGTTGAAATAAGGCTAGCAGACAGCAGCACACGGATACATACAAAATACTTGCTCAGATAAACACTGTTTTTATAGGAGACCATGCCAGAAACATGACGTTTATAAATGAGGTAACTGCATAAGGTGATGAACCTAAAACCTGTTTGTCAGTTTAATTACCAAAACTTACTTGAGTTGTAAGATGACAAAGCTGTATGATCAAACAGGCTGGCTCTATGGGTCTCATCCCGTCTAGGCGCACTGTCAGTGCCAGTCACACTGGCATTTCTCCAGCGCTTCGTTCATTTTGCCTCACAGCAGCCTTCATCTTTCTCAAAGAACAGAATAAATAATATAAGCTAATATATTTTTACAAAAATAGTTTCTTTCCATCTGGGTCAAAGCTTAACTCTAGAAGATCAAGTTAAGTGAGCTTTTTGTTTTCTTTCACCATCAAGGTTTTTCTGGCTATGTATCTTTTAATTTTAATGTATTAAGCAGTAGTGAGACCTACACAAATGGAAAGGGATTTTCACTATGCATGATATAACAGAATGTCAGTATATAGGTGTACTGTAGCTAAGTCCCATGCTTTTTGTGTGTGCATGTGTATTTATATATAGTAGACGCTTCAGTATCTTTCTTTTAGAGAAGTTTACATTACCTAACACGTGTGTCATTAAAATGTAAGCTGTTCACTGTGAGGCTGAAGATCCTCAGATTTTAACTCAGTGGTATTTCATAATTGTTGTTGGAGTAGGTATAATGCGGTCATGTTAAGTAATGTAAACAGGTAGTAAATTCTGAGGCTTGAATGGGGCAGCCACTAATCACTACAGTGTTACAAATATTGAATACTGAGCTAGAAATGGGAATATTTCATGAAAGGAGGCTTAAATCAATGATATAGTTTTGAATCTGTGTGAAAGCTGCTGGTTCAAAAGGAGATGGGCAGCTTTAAATCATACTAGTTACCTATATAATTTATAGCTATTGACTGGTAAGGTGATGTATAAAACTGTAACCAAGGGCCATCAATTTGAGCAAATGTAGCCAAGGATATCTGAGAGAAAAAGTTAATTTGTGAGGTTAGTAACCAGAAAGACTATCAGACATGGAGGAAAGATTTCAGAGAGAGCAATTTCTAAATATTTTCTTTTTAACTCACCAGGATCTGCTGTTTCCTGTGACAGCTTGTAAAGAGTTATGCATTCTGTTCAGGCGTTTGTTCATTTAAGTGTATCAATCCTACATCGTTTCTCTTTCACCAGATCCCGACGCAGCCCTAACTAATAAGAACCATCAGGATGTTCGGAGCTATGTGCGGCAATTAAATGTGATTGACAACCAGAGAACTTTATCACAGATGTCTCACCGACTAGAACCGCGTCGAGCATAAACATTTGAAGCAATGATGAGAAATGATCTTTTATCCTGTCAAGGTCACTTGTTAAGAACTTCACTTTCTCTGCTACCGCACTGCCACTACAAAAATAAGCAAAAACATATTCTAAGGTCTTAGGCAACGCACAATGTACCAGCCTGTCAGAGAACTTTGGCTGGGGAAGAATTTATGCACTGTAGCTGTACGGGTGGCCATGTTGTGAACTGTTAATTCATCTTAAAGTGTAGTAAATTATTTCTCATATGGATAAAAAAAAAAGCAAAAAATAAAATAGAATAGTTGATGAAAAATGTACAAAAAGCTTCTAACAATTCTAAGGGAGGTAGTGTTTTTCTCTCTAATTAAAAATATGTGTTTTATGATTTATTCTCCAGGTCAGGACCAAAACTGATTATCAGTTTAGCTTGCCCAGCTACTGTTGACCACAGTAGAAGATGTGTGTAAGCATCAGATGAAAAAATGTAGATTCAAGACAGGTCTAAGGTATAGTTCCATTCAGAGAAGACTTACAAATATTTCCGTTTGAAATACAACAGATACTAAGAAAAAATTCTAACCATACTGCCTACTACTGCAAGCAGCGTGGCCATTTGAGAAAACTGACAGGACTGAAAATATTTTGAATGATAAATACATTAATCTGTGTTTACATTTTACTTCTTTTTTTAAACTACCAATCAGGTTTTTACAAAATTCCATTACAACAGTAAGGTTGTCGAAATCAATAGCATAAAGGTAGCAAAGGACTGGTTCAAAAAGAGCACAATATGCACAAACAGATTTCAAGAGAATAATTTCCTGGACGTTAAAACCTTAAACTTCAGCTATAATTAATTGTGGCTGGTTAACACATATTTTCTGGTCTTAAGCATTTACAAATATCTTAATTTTCAGACAATTGTTTTGCACTTTCAGTAGATTGTAAATAAATATTAATTCATTATGTTCTAGAATATTTATTTATGTAATAGCTATTGTGCCAAAATAATTCAGTTTTATTTATTTTGTTTAGCATGTTATGGGAGTACAGCTTTTGTCTTTATACTTTGTGTGCATTTTATGTGTAGGAATTGTGTGATGTATGTTTTCTGTAAATAACACACAGTACCTTATTAAATGTAATTGCTGGAAAGGTTTAGTCGCTGGCCTTATTTGCACTTTCAGCTTCATTCCTGCATAACTACTGATGCTGTTAATTGGCTGATACAGCAAACTTTGCTCGTCACTTGCTGAGCCCCAAAACCACAGTTAGCCTGCATCCATTGTGATACGGATGACTGACGTAAAGCCAGTCAGATCCATCCCTGCCACCGGGGATGACAGTCTTGCAGTGACATAACGCTATGGTTTTATTAGCTGGTTTGCTTAGAGTTTCTAAGGAGGCTCCCTACGCTCCCATGTAAAGGCAGAAAACATTTAAATTGGAGAGATTTAAATGAAGGAGGGATGCCGAGGGAATGATGATGTTCCAATGGCAAAGGCTTTCCTATTGCGTTCACACTGCCTCTGCTCTGCAAAGCGGGATGTCATAAAACTGACCGAGCCTGAAATTACAAGTTGCAACTATTATCTCATAATTAAGCTTCAGAGATGACCTCATTGATACAGTCTACGTTTTGCCTCAGATACAGAGTATACTTGGCATTGAGCAGGACTGTGTGAAGGCAGTATACACATAAAGATTTTTTTTTGTCTATAAAAATAATTGTATCCTTTTTAGTCAAAACATAAATTCTGCAGAAGCTGAGAGTCACCAGGGAAATGCTGACACATAGAACCACTATCTGCTCAGTACCTGCATTCTGTAAAGGAAAGAATTACACACTTAAGAAATATTCTGCAGCATGATGAAATAATTTATTTTAACTTTGCTGTCTGAGTAGAAGTTCAAGATGATTCAGAGGAAAACCAGCTAATAACATAGAGACAAATTTGTGTCTTATTATTTCAAGTGAGAAATATTTCTTATTTCCATTTGTACTGCTCTATGAATATACTTCATATGGCTTTTTCAGATACGGAATCTTCCCAGAAGCAAAGTATGCAGTAGAATAAACTGCAGGGACACGATTAATTCAAAAGACGTTTTTATCTTTACAATCAATTTATAACATTTGGGAGTTCATGATTTTATTTCTTCCAGATTTGTTCCTATTATTTGGACTTTCATTTATTTTTGTGTTAACTGGTTTATAAAGCTGCCAAGTTTCAGCTTGGCTCTGCACGTAGACTGATTCCTCATCCGTTTAGTATGTTTTTATCCCCTTGGTTTATTCTGTTATTCCTTAGAACCTCTAACTGTTTTACTTATTTGTTGCCAAACAACCTCTGTCGTGTCGATATATCCCAGTGATACAAATAGAAGTTTTATGGCACCTCCATATCAACACGTGAATGCAGTTTACCTACTCAATGAAAGTGGTGTCTGGCGTTTTTTAATTTTCCAATAAAGGGTGCTGTATAAATAACAAGTGTTGCTATCTCTATATCTAGCTCATTCAAGTGGCTCAGATAGTTGCTATGGTGCTGAACACAGTCTACATACCTAGAGAATAAATGAATAAAACTGCCTTCTGGCTCTGGGATTCATACTGGGCTTCTCTCGCTCTCTGTGTTGATTTTACAACAGGAAGGCGGCTGTCGATATATTGCTCTTGCTGCATGAAATCTGAGCGACTGTTGCAATAGCGTGAAGGATGAAGAGGAACTCGGGAAACATTGAAAAGTCAAAACTTCCATGCCAGCTAGCACTGCATGAGAGTGTCCAGCCGTGACTTGAGGGGACCATTTCCAGTGGGAAATATGGACAAGCCTGTCTGGTCTGTCTCCATCCCCTCCCCGCAGTCCTCCAGCGGGTCCCAGTAGGCTTCGCACCTCCACTGCACCCACTCGCATGAACGGCCTAAACGCTGCAGCACAGCCCCCTCCTCATTTCCACGCTGCCAACTGAAAAAATACAAAGTACAATGCCAGTATGACTGGTCCGTGCTACTTGGCCTCACGGCCCTGTCCCCGTTTTATTTACTGGCGGAGTCATAGCTGTAGTTTTTAGATGAGAAGTGACCGGGAGGCAGTGTCCACGGTAAACATCCGCTGCCGGGGACCACAGAGCCCGCCTGGTGACACCTTAGGCATTTTGGGAAATGCTTTGCATTAAGGGTTCCGCTGCTGACATGTCTTTTTTTGCTCAAGCAACAGTACGGTGCACAAACACCTTTATTTAGGGCTACAGAGCCTAACGAGTCACAGGGTACAGCTTTCCCCTCCCCTGCGCGTTTCGCTATTGTCGGTTTGTTAAGATTTGCTGGTTTTCTCAATGACCAGGCCCGGTGCTGGCCATCGCTAGACAGAGCCAGAGAACAAAGGTTAAATCCAGGGAGTCTGAATCCAACATACCAGGAGGCTACTACTGTTTGGTAAAGGCAGGATCCAAAATATTTTCCCCAGACGTCTTATTCGAACCAGATCAGCCACAAAGAGATGGTAGTGCCAGGTAAAAGAGTTCAAATGTATTTGCAGGACTCTGCAGACAGAAGGTTTGGGTTTTTTCCTCCTAAGGAAATTGCTGTGAAGGCGCACAGCCTCTGCAGACCAGGTACAAAGAGAGAGACAGAGACAAAAAAAATCCCTCTTTTCAAAGAGATACTGGCAAAACAACCTTTTGAGTACAAGAATTTTAAATATAACTTAGAAATCTTACAAAATAAGTTAGAGAGAAATCAAAAGGTTTAACCTGCAGGGGTACCAAAAGAGATAATGAATTTTGCTTTTTTTAAAAAAAAAGTATTTTAACAAAATGTAACAGCAGAAAATTATAAGTCTAAATTGTTAACATAGCTTCTTAGTAAGGTCAACTGCATAATATACAGTACCTTAACCTCTTCCAGCAATTTTTAAACACCACGCAGCTTAAATAGACTACTTCTGAATTCAGTGGTATTTCTTCTGGGAGCTCTGAATGCAAATCAAGAGGTAATAGTGGAAGAAAATTAAAAGATGTGCTATTCTCATTTCATTTTTTGTACTGATAATAAGGAAAGCAGCATAGAGAGTGATACAGCGAAGTGAACCTCTAACTTGAATAGCTTTTCTTTCACTGTTAATCTGAAATGCATTACACCCTGCCTTTTCAAATAATCATAATGTTCTTTACTGTAGCCTGCATTAAAGTTTAGCAGGCACAAGCAGCAGCTGTCACCAGAGGTCAAGGTATTAGCAATCAAAGAAAATAATGACCAGATTAAAAAGTTATCATTAAAATTACTAAGCCAGAAACTTTTACAGCTGCTTATCTTCACCTGCAGCACAAACAGAGAGCGGAGCCCCACCACCAGGGAAGCCCCGCCACCCTGGAGCGTCTCCCGGTGGCAGTGCTGTGGGGCTGGCCGGCCCTTGGCCAGGGTGACGGTACGGCCGGCCTCAGCGGCCAGGCGGGACCATCACCACGCCGTCCCTCTCAGGAATGGGTGGCACTGCCACCTAGGACAAGTCCTGCAGGACAGGGAGCTCCCCGACACGGCTGGTGGCTAAAACTGGACCTCCAGCTTCTCAGCCTGGTGAAAGGCTGCCATCAGCGCGCTACAGGAGCACTCCGAGTCCGTCCTCCACGCATGCACCTGCACACCATCCCATAATATGCAGGGCTGCCTTTTCCTTCCACTGCCCCGTGCACTGCTTTAGCAACAAAACAGTGCTCTCATACGGCACCTAACTAAGGAATTAACTTGTAAATTCATAAAATAATGTAATCCAACCATGGTCTTGGCGGCTTATGACTCAAGCGATGTGGGGACTACTGTAAAAGGGGCAAAAAAAAAAAAGCATGTACAGCTACAAAATCTACCATTCACATCTAACCACTGAAGGATGTTTCACAAAGCATTTGTTTTTTTATAGGGTTGGCACTCCAAGGTAATTTCTGAATTCAAAATAAACTCAGAAAACTACATGAAAATGCATAAAGAACGCATAATTACTGACGCAAATTGGAATATTTTTCTTGGAAACTCCATGTAACAAAAATGTGACACACAGGGGTACTGGTTAGAGTCTGACCTTTATTTCCTGGCCCTAATCCATTTGGGTCAGAGTGACAAAAAGCAAAGCCTTTGTCACATGGCAGGGGTCAGCCAGTTGTGCTTTATTTTTTTCCTCTTTTTCCTTTCAAATGCAAATAAAGCACATTACCAATGAAAATAATGATTGTAAATGAATACCTCAATTAAAGGAAATTTACATAAAGATAGGTAGGATAGAGGTGACAGAAGATACTCCAACATCCTAACAGACAATAATCCATTTCTTAATCAACTTCTGTCAATAATCATAAGCTTTCTGCTCTCCATGGTTTCCTCATTATAACACCACCTCTTGTGTTTTTAAATAGTTCTTTCTTCAGATGCTGTCCGAGCCAGCAAGTGAATCCGCGAGCTGTATTTGCCGACTCTTTGTGGTTTTTTGCAGGTGTACATTATTTCTGCGCAGGAGTACCGGCGGCAGCATTGTGGATGTTCTCAGATAACAGAGCGCCAGTGTTGCCTTGGGTTTTCTTTAGATGTCCTCATTCTCTGTAGGACTGACCCTTGAGGGCTGCGGTACTGGCAGGTTGCTGCCTACTGTCTGTTTGAAATCTACCATTTCCTTCCATTTGTAATTCCTGCCCTAATGTTTCTCCTGTTCCAGTTGTCTGGCATGTAACTCCTTTGTGATGCTCCTGATCAGTTAGCGCTGTTGCCGGCAACTAGTTAAAGGTTAGCACAGATTTAGTTTTTTTTCCTTCCCATCACAACTAGCCCTTGTTAATAGCGTGCTAGCCTTCGGGGGGGTTGACCACCTTTTTTTGGAAACACAGGCAAAGGGACTGAGATGATATAGCTAAACAAATTTACTTAGAATAAGGGCTTTTCTGAGGCAATCTAATATTATGGACATTTTCTAGTCTTATTTCATCTCTAAATCCAAAGGGAAAAAGATGTGATCTTCAACAGACAGATTTGTTTCCGATTAATGTACGCTGGATTAAACAAGCAGCAAAAGAGGTAAGCTACTAATACTACAGTGCATCATTAAAGGAGCTCGTATTTTCTCTTTAGTTCAAACCGACTCCCTGTCAACGGTGGCCAAAGTTTTCATTATTCCAGTCATCACCTTTGCTTTCCAAGAAAGGTAAATGTACCAAATAGTTAGATACTAATTAGTTTCAATAAAGAAAACAGCATAGGATGCTTTAAACCAGCTGTTGAATGTCCTGTGTTGTCACCTTCCTTTGGTGGTTCTCAAAGGTGGAATTACGCCTGCCTCTCCCCAGACTCCCTATGACCGAGCAACCTATTGGAAAAAAATCACAACAGAAATGAAGGGACTGTTGCTTCAGTGGAGCTCACAGCACTGTGGATTAGAAAACACAAGCAGGCACAGCAACAATGAATTCAGCACAGCTTTAAAACAAAGAAAACAGTGTTAAGCCATATTGCATTTGAGAGGAACAATGTGCTGAAATTGGAACAACAAATTAAGTCTATTGGACCACAAAATTTAATATAAGAAGGAGCATGAGCTATATATATATAATTAAAAGTACGTAATGAAATGGTAACTGAGCAGAGTACTGGTGAGTGGGTTACAGCTGAGTGTAACGATCGGCTAAAAACTGCGGTGCCAGTAAAAGATAAGAAAACCATTCTTGTAAAACAATCGGGAAATGTAGTTCTTGTTAATATTTTGCCATGTCGTTGCTATCTCATTGTTAATTATATTGACATTTTTGTAGAAGTTATATGTGCTTTTATACTGCACACATGCCAGATCAAAAGACAAATAGTGTACAAGCAGTAGCCTGCCAGTTCTGAAAACCATTTTGCACAAAGCAGGTATTTGATCGACATGTGAAATACCCATCGCACACAAGCCTTCTCTGCCACACAAATGCCTGTATTTTATCATTCTATCCTGTACTTAATAATTATGTGCTTAATAAATTTATAATTCATTCATAATTAAGATTTTATAATAACATGTTTATAATATTATGCTAAATATATAATATAGGGTCTAATTTTTCTCTCTCATACAAAAAACAGATGAGAAAATAACAGCTGAAAAAAAATACCAGTTGTGTGCGTCTAAAAGACGTGTGATGGTTAGTACGGGCTCTGTCTCCGTTCAATCCCCGTGGAGGTCGAGAACGAGCCATTACCCACAGCACCCCGAGCAAACAGGAATCGGCCCCGGCTGCGTGGGCGCGGGGGCTGCGCGCAGCACCACGTTGGGGTTTGTGGCACGCTCACCCTGCCCTTTGCAACAGGAAAGGCAGCCAAATCCTCCCAGCCCAATCCAAAGGCGATTCCTGAGATTCTCCACTTGCTAGAGCTCGCTGGCTCCATCTCTCAGAAAGACTAAATGCAGCTGATTTTGGCTAGCAGCACCACACGAGTTTTCTCCTAGTCGTGACACAAACCCTGCTGTTGTGTTTTGGGGTGTAACCGCAGGGGTGTGTGGTTGCGGCGTATCTGGACATACCTGCATCAACTTCAGTCTGGACAGCACAAGCAAAAATAGAGATGCAGAGAGGGTTTTCAGGCAAGCTACTCAGGAACCTCTTCCAGGTCACAAACCTGATGGTACCAATAGCATAAAATTAATGCTACCATATTGTTACTGCTACCATTGCTCACACCAGCTAGATTAATAGGAGTGTATGCTAGTGCCACGTCCCCTATATGAATATGTGTTCCACCTTCTGTCCTAGTATATCCCAGGCATGACCCCACCATGTTTTCTGGCCAATTTTTTAAACTAGAAATGGAGGGAAGCCATATGAGCCAGAGAAGCAGAAGTGCTTCAAAGAAACTTCAGTACTACACCTGAGCTGAACTCTGAGCCAGTCCTGAAGGAGAATTGAGAAATACGGAGCAGATGTCCACCTACAAATTATCTGCGTCTAGAATTTCGTGTACAGTTTAAGCTGGCATAAACCTTTGCTACTGCTAAGAAAGCACTTCCACACTCCATCCCCTCTCAGCTGCTCGTATCAGCCCTTGCTCCTCTCCTGCCTTTGCGCTGGCACGAGTCATGGTGCGATTGCCCGGTGGGTGACCCGCATTCGGACCTGGGAGAAAACGGATTGCTGGTCCCTGCAGCAGCTTCGCCTGCACAGCCCTGCAGAAACCGTGCTGGCAGAAGGCGAGGTGGGCAGCGCAGCCGCCGGAACGGGGCTTGCCGGGCAGGGGAGGCGTGTGACTGCTGCTTTTGGCAGGCAGGATGATTTAAACTGCCTGGACGTACACATGAAACTATATTTTCCATGTCGAAAGGCAGTGAGACGTCATTGCACGCCCAGTGTGGCAGTGAGATGTAAAGAGACAATTCACATGAATCCTTTCAACTCTAAAATTGAGTTAAAAGTTGCTAGAGCTGCCTTTATCCCTTGCCAGTTGCTGTGGCTTTGCAATAACTTTTGTTAGCTTTTAAATATTTCCTTTTTCTGCCTGTCCCGTATAAATGGAAGAAGCCTGAGATTAAGATTGAGTTCTCCAGAGCTTATTTAAGGTTCCTCATTTGAATTTGCTGCCTCAAGAAGCTGGGGAAACCATACCACCATGTGTTGTCTCTTTGTTTTATGTGGTATTGTGTCCACCCAAGAAAAACCTATTACCCCGGTGTCTGATCTTCTCTAACTAATTTTTTAGTTCTCCTAATGATGGAAAAAAACCACCAACCTTGAAAATATCTGAAGACTCACTAGCCAGAGGGCATAAAGAATACAACCCCCCAAATGCACACCTAAAATGTTGTTGTGATAATAATTTCAGCTTCACGCCAGCGTGCCGCCGGGGCTGGACACTCCTTCCACAGGCTCCTTCACTTTTGCTGCCTTGTCCTCTAACACCCCAAGTGCAACTACATTTTTTAAACAGTGGCATGTTAGCACAGTGCCTGATGCCGACTCTGCACTCCTACTCTTGGAGTAGGAAATACTAACCACCCCCTCGTTTCTCATGCGCTACTGGAAGAGTTTATTCCTTTCTGCAAGCAGGGCCTGAAGTCAGATGTGATAAATCCCAGCTCTGCAGATACACGGCCCTGGACAAAACGCTAGGACAAAGTGCTCTAGGCAAGAGACCTCTGAATGCAAGCACCCTGCTCTGGGAAGCACATGCCTATGAATTGAGTGGTTTAGCATTTAAATAGATTTTAAAATCATTTAACTAATTGACAATTGCCTCAGACAGGAAGGATAAACACAGTTAGTCACAGCATTTAAGAGACTAAGTATGTGGCACCTATCCTCCTCCAAAGCATGAGTTTCGTGTGATTTGCATTCGATATTTGTGCTTTCTTTCAAAACGTGCCACCTTTGATTGACTTTGTCTGGAGACCTCTCCAGGCTCTCCAGCAGATCGGGTCACAATAAAGCACGAGCACTCTCCCAGAAGCCAGAAAGCGCCTGGAAGTGCCGCATCCAGGGAAAGCCAGAGCCTTCCCTGCTGGTCCGGGCGATGCTGAACCTGCCAGCTGGGAGGAAGGGGGTCACCAGCACTTTCATTTCTTAACATCTTCATGTACTTACTGCACCGAGTGCTTAAGACCTTGCTGAATTTTACTCCAGTTAGTTACTATGGCTCAGTGAAATAACGTGTCTTATTTTATGCCCAGAAAGGTTTACTTGTGCTCCACTGTTTTAAGTGGGGTTTTTTTTACCCTTCCTCGTGCCAAAATAGCACACCTTGGGGAAGAGCCTCTGGTGTTTGTGAAGCGATTGTATTTGTTCCATCGGTAATGTGTTTTTCCATGATTCACCTTGATACCATACATCTTTGCGATGTACAATTAATGTATATGATTCAGTGTGATGCTGCACACCTCCTTGTGATTCACTGTGCTGCACAGCTGATTTTTATAGGGGAGATCTACACATACACACGACGACAGCCAAACTGGAGCGTGAGCGAGGAGCCGAGGCTCTCCGGTGAATGCAAGCCCACAGTGCGGACACCAGCAGATGAGCTGGTGATGGGAATCGAGTCCTGCACGATACCGACACAAAAAATGTACTGGGGCAGCCACGTGATGCGTTTGCCTCAGTAGAAAAATTGTTTGCCCCTGAGCCTTTTGAGTCACTTCCTTTAAGCGCGACGGCTTATTCTCAACTTGAGAAAAGTTTTCCACAACAGCAGGATACCTCAATGCCATTAAAACGTTTGGATAAGGAAAGGCCCGTGTGGCTTCCAAGGGAGGTAGAAGTGGGTTGTCTCTCTGTTTTCTTCCCGATCTGGGGTGATCATCCTGCGGGCAGCCAGGGAATATGGACAGAGGCTGGGGGGCTGGGGTGGTTGTTGACCTTGCCAGTCTAGTACTCTTTTCCTTCCACATTTCCTAAGAGGAGGACTGCCTATGCAGCACACCCTTCTCCCTTCCTGGTCCTGGGGACCTCCAGACCCTCTCACCGACCCCCAGCAGCTTGACAATCCCAGGCAACACCCAGCACTCAATGGATGCTGCTGCCCGTGCCAGCACCATCCCAGCTCTGGTGGCACACCAGCAAAGAAGCCGCTTTTAAAAAAATTACCATCACCTGGTCACCTTGGCAATAACTTCAGAGCAATTTAGCTACGTTGCCTGTCACCAAAGCGACAACCCTGGAAGGGAGGAAGGAAGGAAGGGAGGAACTCCTGCTTCCAAAGCTGCGGCCAAGGGCAGCACAGCACCATGGCAGGACTCCCTCAGTGACGAGGGCAGGGCCACCCTGCTGAACCAAAACCACCTGAGCTCGGTCCAGCAGGCCCTTCCTAAATTTGGCGGGGTTAACGCGCAAGCAGACACTCTGCCTGCGCGGCGGCCATCCTCTCTGCTCAAGCCGCCCGTGCGGCTGCAGGCCCATCCACCCAGCTCGCCCCACGCCAGCCCCACAGCGGCGGTGGCGGCCCAGGGGTCCTCACCGCACCGGGGACCCGGGCGGGGGGCACAGGGCGCCCCACGGCCTCCCTCGTCCACCCTCGCCCGCCGCCTCGCACCCCCTCGCCCGGGGATGAGCTGCAGGCGCGGGGCCCCGGCCCCGCCGCAGCGGCCCGCCGCTGGCC